>APFE031239426.1:95828-159844 GCA_000404065.3 Pinus taeda
CTAGAGAGGCTAGTTGACGAGTTTCGTCTAGCCACTCCAGGTAAAGAAGGCGTTCCTCTACCAAAGTAGTGTCGGGGAGTAATTCGAAGGATAATTTTAAAGAAGGGATCTCGCACTCAATGGGAAGTGTTGGAGAGGTAAATCCCCTCTACGGATAGAGGCGATCCCTACTATCCCAGAACGGGTCTAGCAACAATCAATCAATGCTCCTATGCAAGCTCCTAGTTGCAATTAAAAAGTGGGTAATGAACACCTACTTGGATTCCAGTGCTATTGTTTGATGAAGAGATGCTGCTCTCGCTCCTTTTCTCTGGCTGGTCACGATCCTCCACTATCCTCGTGGATGGACACCTGCACATGCAAAGAGAAGACAAACACAAGCGTGAAATCTAGTAAAAGCAACTATACATCAGTCAGAAAGGATGTAATTCACATTAACCATTACAAGACAAATGATAATGGAACCATAACAGTAGTCATCTATCATTTATTAATCAAAATCAGAGATAGGTACAACCAATGTTCTGACGTTGAGTCCTTCTCAAGAGGGTCCAGCCAGCAAGTCTCATAAGCATTCAACTTTGGAGGTAGATCTCCCAAGACAAACAACTCTCTCTCTCACACAAGGAAACAAGACTTCACAACCTTCCTTAAGCTCTCTATCAATCCACACTTAACACACCAACTTCCTATTAAGAGCAGCACTAAAACACTATGAATTCCCTTCTGTCAAAAACTATATCCCAAAAACTAGTTGCTCATGGAAATGGTGGAGGCTTATATAGGAGAAGGAGTCTCCATGAATGGTGGAAGGATAAGATTATCTCCAAGAAAGGTGGCTCATATGACGAACAGACATGCCATAGAAGGGAGGGCGACGTTCACAAGGCCAACAACCAAGTCTGGAGTCATCTGGAAGGTTGGCTGTTAGAACAAACTCGCCCAAACAGGATCAGCGCGGGTGTATAACTGGACTGGAGCGCTGACGTCGCATCTTAATAACGGAGGAGACTATGTCAGCGTGACTTAATACAAATAGAGGATGCGTTGTCTATGAAATTCGACCAGCGCGGAAAGCCCATGTGCTTTCGCACTGGCAGCGCATCAATTGCACTAGAAGCCACCAGTCAGCGCGGTTATTTCAATAACAGTCGTGATGATGAAATAAACTTTGGCAAAGAGGGTCATTTGGACAATTTAGAGAGCATGAACATGATGGATTTTATTTCATGACACAGTAGGGAGACTGACAGGGGAGACAGTGACAAATTACTGTGTAATAGTACATTATGAGATTTTCATACTGAATTCTGAGGGTTTGAAGTTTTGATCGTTTTACCTATTCATCTCCTTCATAGCTCAGAATGATCTTGCCCCATATTTCTTTTGTGGTTTTATACTGCATAACCTTGACGAATTCTGATTGAGATAGACATCCTAATAGAATATTGACAACCTTTGCATTTGTTTCAAATTGCTTCTTCTCAGTCGCATCCATGGGAGTTGCTGATGGAAAAGTGTACCCTGTATCTATGTTATCCTAGACTTCTGTACCAAAAGATTGAAGATAGGTAGTGACTCTTATCTTCCAATAGACGAAAGTGGTCCCATCAAAAATTGGTGGCCTGATCGATGCTTCTTTCTCGTAGTTGCTCATGATGATAGATCTTCCTTCAAGCAATCAAGCTCTTCTGAAGGACCTGCTCTGATACCAACTGTTGGAAATAATACTGAGAGGGGGGGGTGAATCAGTATTATCAAACTCTTATCAATTTATACAAATATTTTCAGATTTGATAATTGAAACTTGCATATACCTTCCAAACTTATAATTTAATTTATTCTTTAGATGTTTGTCATTAATCTGTATGTGAGAACCATAGAACAATGAGCAGGAACACAAAATAGACAGTCACACCAAGGAACACAAGATGTAAGGTGGAAACCCAATGTGGGTGAAAACCACTTGCTGCAATATGTCTCTATCTTTTCAATTAGAAACTTCTTTTTACAATGATTTTGTACTGGTGCAGTCCTTTACCAGTACGTAGGCTGCTGCCTGCAGAGAGCTACAACCCTCTCTCGTTTTCCAGCTTCTCCTGGAAGGGAGATACAACCCCCTTATTTCTTGTACTAGGTTAGATACTAGTACGCAGGCTGCTACTTGCAGAAGACTACAGCCTTCTCTTCCTTCCAGGGACCACGTTTCATAAATTTTCAGACTGGATCCACAAATAACATCAATCAAACATCAAGAATTTATGCATCAACCAATCACCTTTTCATCCATCAAAATTGAATCAAAATAAACACTTCTCTGACGACTGTACCCAGATCATAATAACATTAATCACACCCTACTTCTGAACCCAGAACACTGTAACAATAAACAGAAGCAGCTAGAACATAAATCAAGAGATGTACCCTAATCCACTATTTAGAAACCTGTGTACAGATCTATAAATTCATTCTTTCAAACATTCAGATATTAGTTAATCCAGATTATCAAATTTATAGATCAAGCGTGTGCCACATATCACAGATCAAAATCGTATAGAGATACCACTATTGCAGTCTTAAGATTTTGACCCATCAATAGAACTTATCCTTCTCCGTGCGCTCAGGTTCCTTCTTCATTCATATCCAAATCTGCACCATAACCAAATCACAGTATTCCAGATCTAGCACTTTATCATATATTCAATAATTCAGAAGATGCCTTGCCAAATGATCTCATTCCTCTTTTATAGCCTTAGGCCTTTCACAATACCACGGACCAAAAACCATAACAATTCAATACCATGGACCCAATACTTGGGATCAACACTTATGATGAGATACCATGGCCCAAAACCATAGGTTCAAATACCAAGGACTAAATACCATGAACCAACCATAAGATTTCCCATGTGCGAGCGCTTTTCTCTGCATGAAAGTGCGTGAACTTTTCTCTGCATGAAAGTGCGTGCACTTTTCTCTGCATGAAAGGAACTTTTCTCTGCATGAAAGTGCGTGAACTATTCTCTACATGAAAGTGCGTGAACTTTTCTCTGTATGAAAGGAACTTTTCTCTGCATAAAAATGCGTGAACTTTTCTCTGCATGAAAGTTCGTGAACTATTCTCTACATGAAAGTGCGTGAACTTTTCTCCGTATGAAAGGAACTTTTCTCTGCATAAAAATGCGTGAACTTTTCTCTACATGAAAGGAACTTTTCTCTGCATGAAAGTGCGTGAACGTTGTTGCACTATAATTTATCATCTGAGATGAGTGGGTTGCCATCAAGTACAACATATGTATCATAATTCCAACAATCTCCCCCTTTGGACTTGATGGAAACAACAACCAATCACTCTCCCCCTTTAACATCAAGGGCAAAGGGGTGGACTACCATACTCCCCCTGAGTACCTGCTGAAAACTCTGAACGAGCTCCCCCTTTGTATATACTATATGCTGAAATGTTGTCTGCAAAAATATGTTCTACAAGAAAGAACATGACTGCATACATTATAAGTAACCTTCCTACCATCAAGACTCATACATACATCCATCTCCCATCCAAGTGCGAATACACAAGATAGACAAAAATCATTCATCCCAGGCATAGTGGGGAAACCAAAATAGGTCGTTACATGACCTTGATATCAAAAGAAGTACATGATATAGAGACAAGAACAACTATCAGCAAAATCAACCATCAGACCAGAACACATTGATCTACTCCACCAGAAAACTCCTGAGAAATCAAACCAAGGACTTCTAAGATAATGCCAACAATGCATCATTAGAAGAATATATGCTCCCCCTGAACCTGTGCCAAATGATCTCTGATAGACCCATTCGACCCACATAAACCAGCAAATTTACATGTATCCACCTGCATACAATAGACAAGATTCAACAACAGGATGATGCATCAACAACCCCCACCTTCTATCTGAGGTATTCAAATGTCTCCCTGGGTAATGGTTTGGTGAGTATATTAGCAACTTGTTCCTTGGAGGGAACATACTCCAATTTGACCTTTTGTTCCAGCACTTATTCCCGGATAAAATGATACTTGATTGGTATGTGCTTGGTCTTTGAATGCCATGACTGGCGTTTTTTGAAAGTTGATTGCACTTGTATATCACATAGAGATGGAGATGTGGAGACAAGTTATTTTTGGAAATCGTATATGTTTTCATCATCCAGAGTTGTGGTCAACAAAGAATGCAGCGCCAACAATATTCTGCTTCAGTGTAGAGTAAAGCAATCGAACTCTGTTTCTGCTCAACCAGATACTAATCTGGAACCCATAAAGAATTGCACCACACTTAGTGCTTTTCTGTCATTCCCGCTTCCGTCCAATTCCTGCATCTATATATACAGCATGAAGAGTGGATCTGTATCTCTAGGATACCAATAAAAAGACCTAAGTTTTGAGTCCTTGAGATACTGAAAATTATCTTACTGCCTAGAAGATGAGTTTCCTTTGGATTTTCCTAAAATCTTCCAACTATTCCCACTGCATGCATGATGTCTGGTCAGGTTCTTGTTAGATAGAGAAGACTACCAATCATAGATCTATAGGTTGGTTGATGCACTGCAGCCGAGTCATCATTTGCGCTGAGGTTGCATCCTGTCACCATCGGGGTACATACAGGTTTCGAATCCTCCATCGCATATTTCTTCAAGATCTGCTTGAGGTACTTAGTTTGCGATAAAAATATACCACCTTCATTTTGTTGGATTTGTAAACCAAGAAAATATGTCAGCTCTCCAATCAAGGACATTTCGAATTATTTCTACATCATCAAGGCAAAATTTTGATTCATAGCTTCTTCATTGCTGCCAAATATGATATCATCAACATACACAACAAGTATTAGCAATTTGTCATTTTCAATTTTTATATAAAGATTGCTATCTGCCGATCCTTTTGAAAAACCTTGTTGATGAAGGTATTTGTCCAGATGATAGTACCAAGCCCTTGGAGCCTGTTTAAGACCATAGAGAGCCTTCTTAAATCTGCATACAAGTTTTGGATCATTTCCAAGAATGAATCCATCTAGTTGCTCAATGTACACTTCTTCTTCTAAGTCTCCATTCAGAAAGGCAGATTTCACATCGATTTGAAATACTTTGAATTTCTGAAAGCTAGAGAGAGCAAGGAACATTTTGATGGCCTCAAGTCTAGCAACGGGAGCAAAAGTTTCTTCAAAGTCTATTCCTTCTTGTTGAGCATACCCTTTACAAACAATTATCGCTTTATTTCTAACTTCTTCCCCATTTTCATTCAACTTGTTTTTGAATATCCATTTTGTCCCTATGACATTCTTATCTTTTGGTGTAGGAACCATTTCCCAAGTGTTGTTCTTTTCAATCTGCTCAAGTTTATCATCCATTGCCTTGACCCAGCATTCATCTTTGCATGCCTCGTTTACATTTTGTGGCTCAGTGGAGGATAGTAATGCCAAATAGCTTGAAGCTTCTGCTATTGCTCTTCTTGTTTGTATACTAGCCTCTTTCTGCCCCAAAATCTGAGATTTTGGATGATTATTCTGAAGTGATACTTCCAATGTGTCCACCAGTGCATTGGGTAATCTCATGTGAAGTGATACTTCAAATGTGTCCACCACCACATTGGTTGACCCATGTTGATCAAGGGAAGGTTCACGAGCAAGACAGTTGTGTGAACCAAAAAACAAGAAAGATGTAACGGTGAAGATAAACACACTCTAAGCTTACAAGTGACCACATAACAAAGATGAGTGATAGTGCATCACATGCATTCTATGTTGCTGCCATGATGTTGTGCTACACTACGTGCATATGTTTAGTGTATGATTCTATTGATTGTGACATGCAAGCAAACATGAGAAAGGTAGACCACTTGTGTTGTGCATGTGTGCTTACTGTGTAAGATTCCTCCAATGCATGAGCGATGGGATTGTGTAGTTCGAGTGGAGGAAGTGAAATATGGGTGTTTGGTTGATATTTAGTGCAAAGTAGAGAGTGATGAGGAGCCTTGAGTGTTTCAACAATTTCCTGGCTGGAAGTGAGACCAAACTCAGGATAGCAACGACCTAACATAACCATCAGCTCGAGCTGAAGTGCCTCGACAGTCTGGCGTGTTTCGACCTCATGGATAGATAAATCATCGTAGACCAGTGTCTTGGATAGATTAACAATGGTTGAATCAACATCATGATTAGATGAGGAAGTGAATAGATCATGAAAACCAAGATTAGAAAATTTAGGATATTTGTCGACATCCTCATGATTTGATGAATCAGGTAGAGGGGTAGATTAGAGGCAAAGATGTTCACCCTCTATGTTATCAAGAAATATAAATGATAGATTGAATAGATTTTCCGAGGAAGATGTGTCCTCTCCACACTGTAATGACAGACTGACATCTAATGTGTCCTGTGAATGATCGGAAGTAGAAGCTGGTTCAGCCCCAAAAATCGGGTCGACAACAAGGGGGATACCCACCCGGTCCGGACCTTGGTTGGCAGCTCCTTATCCGTTTGGTATAGCGGGTCCGACTGGGGATAATGGGACCAGTTTCCCAATCTAAGGGTGTGTGTGTGTGTGTAGAGTTGGATGATGCTGATCTAAGAGTACTTTAAAGCTAATTTAATTCAGATTCTTAAACTAACTCTATGCTATTGTAATCTAATGAGAAACAACACATCTAATCTACGCTAACCCGGGGTGTAAATCTTCTATTATGCGATCTAAAGGGATTTCAAACAATAACTGGTAATAAAGATCATTCAGCTATCATAAGAATAGAAATCAATTAAGAGAAACCACTTTGCATAAGAAGTTAGGCAAAACAGTTGTGAACAACATATCGCATAATAAGTTATTCATATATCAGACGTAAATAAATGACTCCACCGTACAGAAGTGCCAAATGGTAACTCATACATTCATGCAATAACATATAAACAACTGAAAACTGTATATCACTTTAAGAATATAAGCAGAAATGACCAAGAGATAAAAGTACCATTTATGACTAATCCCACTCATAAAATTCAAGCAAAAAACGATTTATCGCTACTTTTTCTAACATCTACTAAGAGTACAAAAGTGCAACATCAGTAGCAGACATCAAATGCAAACATTAATAAATCTCGATCCATCCATTCATCAAAACCTCCTCTGTGCAAAAGTGAATGTTCCGAGGACAAGTTTTTGACAAATTTTTGGACCCTTCTCTAAATGCCTGAGAAGGGTTCAAATACTGCTAGCTAATTAACTTGATTACATAAATTTAGGATACGGTTTTTAAATGACCGCCCTTCTGATAAAGCAAAACTATTTCTAAAAATTGAATCTAATTGTGAACCATTTCTATATTTGCTTCTTAGTGTTGCAAACATGCAACATTCGCCTGGGAAGAGTCGGTTGGTCGCCTTCCGCTTTCGTTAGAGCTATGAAAATAGAAATAACAAGCGTTGGCACCACTTTCTGGTAAACTAGAAGACATTTTCGAGAATCTTCCTCTGGCTGGGTGTATTCACTGCGTGTATACTTGGTAATGACTCATATTTCTCTCAAACTGATTCTGCTTTCTCTATTTCGGTTTCCGGCCTTACGAATGATTGAACAAGTTAGGGACTTCCTCCAATCAAGGGGATGTCATTTGGATCAATCTTATTGGTCGTGTTGGTTGGAGGTCTTCCCATGTTGTGGGAAGCTACAGCTGTAGGAAAAGATGTAGTAGGCACAGCATGTAATTCTTTCATCATTATCTTCTGTTGAGGTTTCAATTTGCTCAATTCATAAAGAGTGATATTAACCCTAGTCTTTTTCATGTCATCAATAATATTGTATTCCATTTCATCCGACACTATTAGTGTTCTCGATGGAGGTGTTTGATTTGGTTGGACTGGGCTAGATTGAGTCGCTTTAGCGGTTGTTTTCTTTGTTGAGACTTTTTCTTTTGCTGCAGGGCTTGTGCCCTTATGCTTAGGGGTAGTTTGGAGAGGATCAAGTTGATTTTTGCTTCGTGTGCTAACCGGAAATGCTTCTTGATCTTCTTCTTGTGGGAGGATGAAATCCCACATTCCTTGTAGTTCCACAACTTCTTCGTCATCGGTCTGCCCTTCAGTGGTACTCTCTTCTTCTTCCTCTTCTTCGAATTCGACATTTGAGATAGCGTTGGGTGGTTTCGCATCCATTGAAGGGCCTCTTTTAAACGCTCTGTAGGGATTTTTTGAAGAAGTTTCTGCTACCTGTTTTTTTATGTCAATCATCTCATTGGACATGGTCTTTAATACTTTTTTCAATCCTTCCAAATCGAAAGGATCTTTCGTTTGTTTCTTCTTGGGGTCTTCCTTGAAGGTGACTTTTTTAGATTTGCATTCCTGTATCGCAGATCTCTTCTCCAGGGCTATTACGTGTTTCTCTACTGCTATCGCCTCTGTCAGGTTTTCAACTAACCTTTTTTTATTTGCCCTATCCACGAAGACTGCTAAGTTTGATGGTAAGGCCGTAATATACCATTCACATCGTACTTATTTGTTGGGTTGGGAAGCAATGGGAATTTTGTTGAGGATTTTATTGAACCGTAAATTGAAACCTTCGATGGGTTCTCTAGTCTCGGCTTTAAGATTGGAGAGGTCGCTGATTAACGTTGTCGTTGATCTATCATCACCAAACTTGGTGAGGAATTGACTTTGAAAAATATCCCAACTTGTGATAGACCTGGAGGGTCATGAAAAGTACCATGACCTAGCTATTCCTTTCATTGTATAGGGAAAAAGCCGGACAACAGCGTCCTCGTTGGTAACTCCATTGAGATTGATAGAAACCATGAAATTGTTAATTTGCTCTTCAGCTAGCATGCCTACTTCTGGATTGAATTTGGGTAGCCATTTCTCAGGATGGGCCGGTATTTGGCTCAGGGGTGGAGGCATTAAAACTGCTCCAGGATTGTTCCATGGAGAGTGGGCCATTGTTGAGCTGCTAGTAAATGAAAGTGCAAAGGATGATCCCTGAGGCTGGGAAGATGAAGATATTATGATCTTAGATGATTGAAGAAGAGGGGTTGTGGACGATGGATGAGTGGTTTGGAATGATGATGTGGGTGGTTGACTTCGCGGTGAGGGAGTTGAAATGGACAATGTAGATGAAAGAGTCTCACTGTCAGACTGTTGTGGTGTTTTCCTTGCTCTTTTCCTGGTGGGGAGAGGGAATTCAGTTGGCTGAATGCCAATTTTTCAATCTTTAACCTGGTGAGGGGATGAGCAGGATTGTACTGCGAAGTCACATTGCTTTGAGATTTATCAAACCTCAGTGTAAAAATAGAAAATCCCTGGAGTTTGTGAATCAGAGTTTGAACTTCAAGGGGTTCAATGGTAGATTGGTCTGAAATATTAGGGTATGTAGCAGTGGTTAATACTCGAGTGACTTATGACTCTGGATTTAAACGTACTGGGCAAGTCGAGGGAGTTTCTGAGGGTGATTTACTCTCATAATTGTATTTAGATATTGATTTAGGTGCCATTCATAGTTCGCGGCCCTCCTTCTAGCGCCAAATATGTTGAAGCCCCGAAAATCAGGTCGACAACAAGGGGGATACCCACCCGGTCTGGACCTTGGTTGGCAGCTCCTTATCCGTTCGGTATAGCGGGTCCGACTGGGGATAATGGGACCAACTTCCCAATCTAAGGGTGTGTGTGTGTGTAGAGTTGGATGAAGCTGATCTAAGAGTACTTAAAGCTAATTTAATTCAGATTCTTAAACTAACTCTATGCTATTGTAATCTAATGAGAAACAACACATCTAATCTACACTAACCTGGGGTGTATATCTTCTATTATGCGATCTAGAGAGATTTCAAACAACAACTGGTAATAAAGATCATTCGGCTATCATAAGAATAGAAATCAATTAAGATAAACCAATTTACATAAGAAGTTAGGCAAAACAGTTGTGAACAGCATATCGCATAATAAGTTATTCATATATCAGACATAAACAAATGACTCCACCGTACAGAAGTGTCAAATGGTAACTCATACATTCATGCAATAACATATAAACAACTGAAAACTATATATCACTTAGAGAATATAAGCAGAAATGGCCAAGAGATAAAAGTACCATTTATGACTAATCCTACTCATAAACTTCAAGCAAAAACGATTTATCTCTAGTTGTTCTAACATCTACTAAGAGTACAAAAGTGCAACATCAATAGCAGACATCAAATGCAAACATTAATAAATCTCGATCCATCCATTCATCAAAACCTCCTCTGAGGGTGCAGAAGTGCATGTTCCGAGGACACGTTTTTGACAAGTTTCTGGACCCTTCTCTAAATTCCTGAGAAGGGTTTAAATACTGCTAGCTAATTAACTTAATTACATAAATTTAGGATACGGTTTTAAATGACCGCCCTTCTGATAAAGCAAAACTATTTCTAAAAATTGAATCTAATTCTGAACTATTTCTATATTTGCTCCTTAGTGCTGTAAGCACGCAATATTCGCCTGGGAAGAGTCGGTTGGTTGCCTTCCGCTCTCGTTTGAGCTATGAAAATAGAAATAACAAGCATTGGCACCACTTTCTGGTAAACTAGAAGATATTTTCAAGAATCTTCCTCTAGCTGGGTGTATTCACTGCGTGTATACTTGGTAATGACCCAAATTTCTCTCAAACTGATTCTGATTTTGCTATTTCGGTTTCCGGCCTTGCGAATGACTGAAAAAGTTAGGGACTTTACTCTCTGAATAATTTTCTGCATTGAAAACTGCCTCCGTTCTTTATTCCGGGCTTTTCTGGTGCGTAAGCTTCAGGGTTTTTTGTAAACATGCTGCTTTTGTGCGCCTTTGACTTTGAGCTTTAGGTGGCCTATTGACCTCAGCATCTGTTGATTGATACTCTGGAATTTGTGGTCCTGTCGCATGCGGCATCCGTTTCTAAAGGGATCTCTTCTCTGTTCTCCGAGCATTAACGCTTTCCCTTTTTCCTTAGATGTTTCCTGCACATTGCTTCATGTTATTTCATGTCTTACAGTTTACGCAAAGGAAAAGAGTAATGATAATAAATATTGACATGAAAGCTTTAAGCTCTTATGAATGCATAATCATGACATCCATAGCGAACTGACTCTTCGAAAAACACGAGACTGTCCTTCCTGAATACTTTGGCGTACAATCATTAATTTCTTTTAAGGCACGCGCCCAATTTTGGTTAACGGACAGCTTTCCATTGAATACTGCGCCAAAGAAAATTTGCGATGGGCGATTTCTGCGACTTCGTATCGCAGCATCGCTGATTGCATCGTCAAGTTGTGTCATCGCAGAAAATCATGATCGCGATCACGTTTATCGCAGCATCGCAGATCACAGAATCGTAGATCGCAACATTTAGTCATTCAGTCATTGTGTGCTACTTACGTGATGTTGCGATATGCGACGTCGCATATTGGTCGTCGGAGATTTCTTAAGTTTTTTCATTTAAGAGTGCTTCATAATGAATGCGATGCGATGAATTTCACGTCGCTCCTTCGCAGTTTATTATGCTCATAAGAAAATGTTTCATACTTTTTTCGTGATGCGATAAAGTTTGAAGGAGTCAAATACAAAAATTCTCATAAAATGTTTATTTGGATTTTCTATTAAGGGTCCCCATTTGCTTGGTGTTATTGCTAATATCAAACAAAGAGGGGGGTTGTTGGTGGCCACAACACCACCTTGAATATCACATTTAGAGATGTAACTGATCAATCTCGTATGTATACATTTTCTGATTTTGTTCCTTAATCAAATTTTCTTTTGCCACTTATGCATGAAAATGAAGAAATTAGGACTTGGCAGAAGAGATTTGGGCTCTTGAATTTTAGATATATTCAACAACTTAGCAATAAAGTGATGGTTAAACGATTGCCGACCATTGAATTTTCAAATGGTGTCTGTAATCGATGTGCTCTTGGAAAGCATCTACAAGACAGGTTTGAGAAGGGGCATGCATGGAGAGCCTCTTCCCCTTTAGAGCTTGTATACGGTGATCTCATGGATTCATTTCCAATACCTTCAATGAGAAAATAAATATATGTGTTGTCATTTATAGATGGTCACATGAGATTCACTTAGGTTTATTTCCTGAAACTCAAGTTTGAAGTTTTTCAGCGTCTAAATATTTTCAAAGCACATGCGGAAAATTAGTATGGAAAACACACAAGATCCTTCGCAGCAATAATGAGAAGGAATATGTCAACAAATATATCCATAATCTTTGTAATGAAGCAGGCATACCATTGAAGCATACAGTTCCTTACACTCCGCAACAAAATGGGATGGCTGAAAGGAAGAATTGATCTTTGAAAGAGATGGCCAATTTCATGTTGCACGCGAGATCTCTTCCATCAAAATTATGGGTTGAAGCTATCAATTGTGCCTCATACATGCAAAATATATCTCCTCATAAATTTTTTACCAGAAAAACACCTTTTGAGTTTTGGAATGGCATGCAACATGAAGTCAATCATTTTTGCATTTTTGGATCTCGAGCATGAGCCCACATTCCTACGAGGATGAGAAAGGCTTTACAACATCAAAGGCATGCATGTTTGTTAGATATTCTGATGAAGTCAAAGTGTACAGATTCATCGATATCATTACTGAAGAGTTGTTTATCGAAAGGAGTGTAAATTTTTAAGAATATGTTTTGGATGCACCACTAGATGAACATGTTACAAAGTTTCTCTCACCTTTAATTGATGAGCACGCCGATGATACTTCAAATTATAATTATGTTCTAGATGAGCATTTTCCTATGACATTTGCTAGACCACTAGTTTTTTAACATCAAGATAATACTTTTTCATGTAGTTTGGAACATTATCTAACACCTTCAGCACAAAAATGACGCAACATGAGTGATATCTTAGATGATCCTGCCACTATACCTCAATTTGAGGAAACACCACAAGGACTCTCAGTTATGGAGTCATGCATGCCCATATATTCTTATATGATGCATGTATATGGTCCACAAACTTATGCAAAATTAGTTGGGCATTTTGAATGGGAAGCAACTATGGATGAAAAATACAATTCTCTGATTGAGAACCATACTTAGCACCTAGCTCCGCTACCTTCTAATTGTAAACTTGTCTACATTGTGTCATTAAGTGTCTGTGTGTGATCACAATCATTAACTCCTAGCAGCACGAGGATGAGAGGTGTGTCGTATGGATGTGAATCATTCCTTTCTTCATGGTGATCTTGAAGAGGAAATCTACATGGAGCAGTCAGAGGAATATGTGCAAATTTCATCTCTAGTATGCAAACTAAATAAGTCTCTCTCTATGGCCTCATGTAGGAACCTGAGCATGGTATGGAAATATGGATTCCTATTTGTTATATCAAAATTTTGTATGCTACAAATCTAATTCCAATGTTTATTTGTTGAATGAAATTGACTCCTTGTTGATCATAGTGCTCCACATAGATGATCTTTGATAATAGGAAGTTCAACTTCTGCCATTGTTGAGATTAAAACTACATTGCATAAGTGATTTTCTATGACAAATATGGGATTGCTAAATTTTTTCCTTAGAGTACAGATGAATTAGATTGCTTATGGGATTACCATTTCTCAACCAAAGTATATCAGAGATATTTTGGCACAATTTCACATGAGTGACTGCAAGCCAACAGCCACACCTTTCTTATCAGGGATAAAGATTGAGAATGGTAAATAAACACTATTGGTTGATTTCACATTGTACCGTCAACTTGCAGGGAGTCTTATTTATCTCACTCACTCCTGTCCTGATCTCTCATATGTCATGGGAGAAATTTCCAGATACATGCAAGAGCCACATGAGTTACACTGGAAAGATACAAAGCACATCCTTCAATATGTCTCGAGGACAATCACCTCTAGGATTTAGTTTGCAAAAAAGTGTTCTTTGGATCTCATTGGGCTCACAGATTCAGATTGGGTTGGTGACAACCTTGATCGCAAGTCCACCTCTAGTTATGTACTTAATTTGGGATTTAGCCCAATTTGTTGGCCAATCAAGAAGTAGGTTGTCATTTCTTTATCATTAGCAGAGGCCGAATACAAAGGAGCAGTGAATGCCGCTATTTAGTCCATTTGGCTACAAGATTTTATTTTTGAGCTTGCTATTAGTGTCCATCATCTTACTGTCATATGGTGTGATAATCAGAGTACACAAAAGTTTTGCAGATGCAGTGCAACGATAATAGAACAAACATATCGAGATCCATATGCACTTCATTATAGAACTGATTCATGATGGGATCATCGATCTGCAGTACTGTCCCAGTCCTGAGTAGACTCCTGACATCTTCACTGAAAAATTCACTAAGCATAAGATTCAATTTATGCGAGATCGTCTGAGGGTGAAGGACAAAACAACCTAGAAGTTGTCTTCTCTACATTTTGCATTATATTTTCTTCCCACTAAGTTTTACCTCTCTTCTGTTTTTCATGCATTGTACATGGGTACCTAAAATGGTCTCGTTGATGGGACCCATTCATTTTGCATCACACTCACCTAAGTTATGTTTAAGAAGGAGTGTTCATGTTCATGAACCTACTTAGCATTAATTAACTTCAGTTCAACTCTAGTTCTTGCATGTGATGTGCACATGGCTTGAGTATCTAACTAAGGTGCTTACATGTGGTGTTCACTTGGATTTCGATAGTTAAATCGAGTGCTTACATGTGTTCTGCACTTGGCTTTAATTAGTTAACTCTATGCCTAGATGTAGTGCATTTGCACATTAACAGAACATAAAACACACTTAGCTTTAATTATCCTTAGTTATTGCATGTACAACTAAACTTAACGTAGTTGATTTATGTATTAATTCTCAAACGAATATTGATTGAGTAATCAGAGGCATTCTCAATTCTAATTATCTTTTCAATTCTTGCAATTTTGTGCTAATATTCTTCATAATAGATCCTTATCAGTACTCTAATAATATAGAGATGTTTCAGTTTCATAGCTATAGGAATCAAAATTCAAAGGTAATCCCTAGTTTATCCTATTATTTTATAAGATGGGTGTTTGTGTTACAATATATTGCCGAGCCCCTATGTGACTCTACTATATTGTGTGTATGTTTTGGCTGCATTTGTTGGTCTAAATTTAGGTTGTTAGTGGGAGAGATGACACGAACCCATGAAATTTTTGGTTTGGATTTTCCATTTTATAATGGATGGAAATGAGCCCTTGTTGGAGCTCACAATGAGCTCCAAACTCAAATCAAGAATTGAACCTATGAAATTTTTGGTTTGGATTCTCTATTTTATAATGGATGGAAATGAGCCCGTGATGGAGCTCACAATGAGCTCCAAACTCAAATCAAGAATTGAACCTCTCGTTGTGGAAAAGTGTATGGACTTCAAATTTGAAGTGCCCTCTATGTGTAGTTTTCACGGCTTACGTGTCATGCTGGCTCATATGCCTTATGATAAAAACAGCTAAATTCACACAATCACAGAAACTCAATTATATATTATGCACAAATGGTGTATGTGCAAAACACACTCACACACAGATTACATTGAGATCACTCTATTAAATAGAGTTTTTGAGATCCAACTTATTCCTAATTTAGAGAGAGTGGTTGAGAGAATTTTTCAACCATCACAAACCAACTCCTCAAATATGGAATGTGAGCATTAACTCCAACATCCCCCCTTAATGATTACATTACATAAAAAATAACAAAATAATCAAGCTTGTCAGTAGATGCTCCATCAAGTTGCCTTGTAACCCTCGGAAAGGTGTAGTTGGCAAGTTGGATTCCCGAGTTCCTTTCTCAACTCCCGAATCAAGGATCTCCCGAAGTCAATTACTGGACAGCATCCCAATCTATCGCATAACCTCATTAGGAAACCACTTCCACGTCTACCACTAATGAGGGATCCTTCCCTAGATCCGCAACTGCCATACTATCTAGACAACCATCCATATTGAGCCTTACTACTACTTGATCTTTAAATACTGGTGTCAGACGCATAGTTGAATTGCTGGTTATTTTTAAAAGAGTTTAATAGGTGAACACCTCGACAATGAAACATCTTGCTATACAAAACCCAAAAAATCTGCTGGCGTTATATATCAATCTGCATTTAACTTCTAACTATGGCCAAGCTCAGACCTCCATATTATATTATACATGTTCCAGAGAAAAGCACCACCACTTGGGGATCCATACTTGTTATTGGATCGCCGAGAGGCAAGACCATGTATCTCACCACAGATTGTAAAGAGCATGGCAACCATAGCGACCTCGACAAACAGTGACAGCAACACATTCACTATCAATCTCAACAAACAAATAGTGAATTTCTCCTTTCGACTTTGACTGTACACGCTATTACCACCGCATCAGCAAATGTCGTAGGGTCTAAGGGAGCTGCTATGTTCCACTTGCGGGTCTTAATCCGCGCACCGCCAAGAGTGGGTCTCTCCTTCGAGCTTATAAACCATACAAAATCATGTTAAGAAATCAAACCAAAGGCTTGATTAACGCTGTAACTAAGGCACTGAGGCCCTATCCCACAATGAAGACTAAATATGCGCATTTCAAAAGAAATTCTGAGCCCGAAACAAAAGCATCCAGGAATAATCCAAAATGCGTTGAAGCAATAACAAATTACGTTCAGAATGATTAAGGCAAATGTGTTGAAGAAATGACCAATACGACCGAAACTACGCCAAACACTTGCACTGATCGTGCATTGTGTGCTCCTGGCTGACAGTCCAATTGAACTTGTCTCCTACTAATGCACTGTGCGCCTAACTCATGCAATCTCACTTTTGAAAGCACACTGTGCATTCCCAACCATTAGCCCTTCGACCTTGCTAATAAAGAAGATGTCTTCACCGCATCCTTTTCTTCCAGCATGCAAGGATTGCGCGATTTGGCA
This sequence comes from Pinus taeda, assembly GCA_000404065.3. Classification (NCBI taxonomy): domain Eukaryota; kingdom Viridiplantae; phylum Streptophyta; class Pinopsida; order Pinales; family Pinaceae; genus Pinus; species Pinus taeda. The sequence goes on from APFE031239426.1 coordinate 112,755, forward strand.
ACCTCCATGCAGCTCCTCCAACACACGCATCAACCAACATTCACACCAGATCTGCCATACCACAGATTGTCAGATCCATGACAGCGTTCCACAGCTCAGGTGATCCATTTCAATCTCTGCAACTCCTCACAACACAGGTTCAGATCTTAGCAGCTCTGATACCATGATAAAAACAACTAAATTCACACAATCACAGAAACTCAATTATATATTATGCACAAATGGTGTATGTGCAAAACACACTCACACACAGATTACATTGAGATCACTCTATTAAATAGAGTTTTTGAGATCCAACTTATTCCTAATTTAGAGAGAGTGGTTGAGAGAATTTTTCAACCATCACAAACCAACTCCTCAAATATGGAATGTGAGCATTAACTCCAACACCTTATAGAGAAATAATGGTTGAAAGTGAGTCATAATCATGCATACATGAAAGATGCTGAAATTGTGGAAGCCCCCTATTAAATGGCATAAACAAGCTTTCAAATTAGCATTTGTGGGACATTACATTTCAATGAAGTCTGGGTTCATAAGAAACATTTTGACTCAAGAATGATGAAAATAATCTCTCGTGATTCCAATGACATAACTTTTAATATAAGATCGTGCATTAGTATAAAAAAATAATTACAATAGTAAATAATAATTTAATTAATTATGATATATAAAATCACGTATTAGTGTTAAAAAATAATTATAATAGTAAATAATAATTTAATTAATTAAGATATAGATTAATTCATAAACTCCTCATAAAAACAAAATTCTTTTAGTTTTTCAGTACTGACTAGATCTCATATGTTTTGTAAAGATTGTGTGAAAGAAGTATCTTACATAAAAGTTTCAAAAATATATAGGCAGGTATTTTTTCACATGCTCTTGTGTGATAAGCATATGTTTTTATAGCATATTGAAAAGGAGTAAAAGGATATTAACCCACTGGACCATCATCTGTTGAGGAGAGAGGAGCACTAAAAAATTTACATGAATTGCTAAGCTTCGATTCTAACCGTCCACGTCGTTACATTAACCACAAGAGTAGTGTTGCAGCCATATTGTGAAGACCATTGAATTTTTCAATTTTGACATTGGATTTTTTTTATGTATTCTATTTTGATTTTGAAATGCAACAATATGTATGGAAAGACCTTTGCGACCATCTACTTAAGTATGAAGAAAATTGTCCAACTTCTGGTTCATATCGTTCGAGAGAAATTTCATGCAGATCCGAGGCTTGACTTTCGTTAGAGATAGAATAGCCTCTGGAACAATCCAAAGGCCTTCACCACAGATGAGGCCGGATGCCATTGTAGGACCATATGTCTCTGCCTTTTTGTAGTCGATGTTGTGCCATATGAACAAAATTGCACTCCCCATGCACATGTCAATTGAAAAATAGGATCCAACATAAAATGGAATCGCCATGGCCATAGGTAGAGGAATATATGCAGAAATTCTCTCCGGCAACCTTTCTCGGATGACATTAACCACCACTGCCAAAGTAAATGCACCGCAACAAATCTGTAAGCAATGGGTGGGAAGAGCTGAGAAACCCTCCACTCCCAGAATGGCCATGTTTCTGTAAATAAGTGCAAAAGGGTGCTTTGTACACTCTCCATCCGGATTTCCCAGATCAAAAGCCTTGTAGAAGAGCGAAAAAGTGAGCGGGACAATTATGCATCCCATGACATTTCCAATGAGTTGGCTCACAAACATGGATCTTGGAGATGAAAGTGTAAGGTGTCCATTCTTGAAGTCCTGCATCAAATCTGCAGAAGTTGCCACAAAGGACTTCATGACACCACATGTAACAACACCCACAATAACGCCCCCATGGGCTTCCCCTTCCCAAGCTGCAAAAGCAAAGAGCGCCACCTTTCCATAATTGTATGCCAAGTTCTGATCAGTTAGGCCGGCGCCATATGCATTGCAAAATGCCGTCGCAGGCGCAAATACCATTTCATGTGAGGGAAGAACTGTGGAATGAATCCTGTAGATATTGCTGCAAGGCCCACATAGCCAGATGCTGGTATGGTGTCCTTCATGAGTACCTCGTCTCGTCGCATCTCTATTGCACCGACTTCTGCTACCACACCGGTGCCTAAATTTAACAACACGATGTCTATATTTAGAAATGTCACGAGCGAACCACAGGAAATCACCCCCCGTGCTAAAAAAATGGAAATTGGTTGTAGAAACTCACTGTTTATTATGAGTAGGATCGTCATCCTTTTCATCGCGTTCGTGTAGATGCTACTGTATATGATACAGCACTTTCAGAAAGTTGTAGAGATCATCACCTAAAATTAGAGAAACGCACACAAAAACTCACAACAAACTTTGAATACCAAACTGTTTACTGAGCTTGTAATATAAGGTTACAATTTATTTATTATAATTGAATTTATTTACGGAGTGAAATAAGACGAAAAAATTTAAAAGAGGTAAACAAAGCATTTTATGATAAAGAGGTTATATTCACAATTATTTTAATAACAAAAAATAAAAAAAAAGGTTATTATAACATATGTGGAAGTGAAATAAAATAAGGATGGTTATTATTTTTATTTAAATTTAATTTTTATAAATAATGATGATTATTAACTTTTATTAAGACCAATGGAGTGTATAGATTTTAAGAAAGTAAGAGATTAATTGTGACTCATTAATATTTTCTTTTAATGATAAAAAAGTAGGGAAAGAAGTGCTCCAAGATCACCTATAGGACCTTAAAGAAGTAAGAGATTAATTGTGACTCTTTAATATTTTATTTCTATGTTAAAAATGAGGGAGGGAAGTACTGCAAGATTACTATAGTTTCGCTGACTTAACAAGTCCAGAAGGTTGGAAGTGTGACAAATGTTCTGGAATTGAGAGAGGATGTGAGTAAGAGTCTGCAATCTAAGAGAAAGCGTTGTTCATCTTCAACCCTTTTAGTATTACAAAGGAGGCAGAGTCTTGCGTCCCAAGGAGTTTGGGGAGTTTTGCTAGCTCATGAGAATTAGTTCTTATCCTTGTAATGTTCATTTTCCCTTTTAGCACTAGTTAACACAAAGATATAGTTATGGTAAGCGAGGGTGGGGTTAATCACCTCCTTATAATACTAGCTTCCTTTTTGTTTCTAGCTCTTTATAGTCCCACAATTTATTTTTAAATTTGGAGGTAATAATATTTTTAATACTATCCTTATTCCCCCAGATGATCTCCTCCTTTATCCCTCAATGGTCTAGCTAAGACTCGGCATCCAAGTGCCATCCACTCTTGAGATGGAGTTGGGAGTTTTGGCTAGAGTTAAGAGGCAATTTTGGGAAACTTTGTGGCTTCCATGTTGTAAAGTTTCTTTTGTACATCAAATACCGAAGCATAGCCATGCTTTCAATGGGGGAAATGGGGAAATGCTAGCTTCGATCAAGAAGATAGGATATGTTGTGTTCAAAATAAATATATTGTCATACTTTGCTATACATACATCTTAAACACTAATCAGGTAAGATCTATAACACTTTTATGAGAAGAAGTTACAGTTATAGTTATTTTAATAATAAAAAATATATAATGATAACAAAATGATATGTTGAAGTCAAATAAAATGAGGATTGTCTTTTCTTTAATGTATTTTTTTCTTCTATAAATGATATGTTGAATTTGTTGCAATCAACTTCAAACTTTAATCATATAATATAATAATACTATATATAAATATAATAATATAATATATATATATATTCATACTTTGTTATACTGCAACTTGTTGTAGCGGCTACAACCACCCTCCAAAATTTTGGCTCGCATGCAAATTTCAGTGCTTGTCTTTGATCCCGCGAACCATCATCCTTGGTCACTTATTGGTAAGTTGATGATTTCAAGCTCCCCTCCTTAAACATAAGAATTATTCATGTTCTCATATTTATGTGGCATGTGTCATTTTTAGGTATAGGGGTTATTGTTTGTTACGCAAAGGGAATGTTGTTTTGCTTCAAGGGAATGAATGTGTGCATCAGTCATTGTCATCACATAGACATGTTCCACACTCACTTCATGCACTCTTGTCACGAAGGTTGTTGTAGCAAGAAAAAATGCCATATGCATTGTGGATGGTCTACATTGTGTCATTAAGTGTCTGTGTGTGATCACAATCAAGTCTTATCAATGTTTACATATGTTTAATTGATCTCGCACTTAGCCATTTTCCCAAGCAACGTAGCCTCATCCAACTTGCCTGAGCTGTGCACTTTGCTTTTGTAACCATCAAGCTTCCTCCCTTACCTATTGAAACCTCGTAGTGCCCAGAGACACCAACCTCCCTTTCCTGCTAAAACCATGTAGCCTATAGAGACCCCAGCCAGCACTGCTCTCGAAAAATGCACAGAGCAGTGAGGCAACCAACACTGCACTCCAGAAATGCGCAGAGTAATCCTGCTACAATGCACTCAGAAATTGCGTAGAGGTGTCCTCCTAGGACCCCCATCCCAAAGTAGTATCCTGTGCCTCAAAACTGTGCAGTGTTGTCCAAGTTGCATATCTATCTTGCATGAAGAAACTTCGTAGACGAACCTCCGAGGGCCTCATCCCGAAAGCAATTAGTGTCCACTAAAATTGCGCAGATCTACCGCTCAGTCACTACAGGAAAAGGTGACATGCTGAAATCGTTTCCAAGGAGTTGAGGAGAAGGACCAAGGAATCAAATAATGGAAAATATTAGGACTGCATGTAAGCTCCATTGGATGCATGATCATCTTGAGGGTAATAATGGTAAGTAAAGAACACCTTTTGAAGTACACCTCTTAGTTCAGTTTGCAGGACTGCTTCTTATTGGCATATCATCCTGTCCTCAGTAACATGCATATGCACAAACACGAAAAGTCATTTTATGTGTTTCTTCTACATGTCTTGCTTCCTTTTCACTTGTTCAACCAACTATCGCCTTCAACATGTTCATTGCTATGTCATGTTTGCGACCTCATTTTGGTGATTTTGAAGGTTGTTTTTGAGTTGTGTTCACTATGTAAACATCTATCACACTCACACATGATGCTCTAAGTAATGTTGCTCAAGTGTTGTCGCAGTTGTCTGAATGTCTATCTGAAGTGTCACACTTGTCGCTTTCACTGTTTGATAGTCTCGCAGTCAGTCACACTGAGCATGTTGTCTTGTTGGTTTGAGGTGTCTTGTTGTCAAGTCATGTTGAGTCTGTGTTTGCAAGGTCATGCATGCAGAAGTTCCCTTGCTCACACACTTAGTCATTTTGCTAAAACTTTGTCGATCAGACCATCCCCCAACAGCCAGAACTTCACTAAGCTACATTGTATAGTTTCAACCCTCAGTGATCATGTACTGCTCTCCAAAATTACACACACCTTGAAGTTGTCTCCCAGGCAGTCTGCACTACACAATCCTGTAATCAACCCTATTAGCCCCCGAGGTGCAATGCTGCTATTTTTAGTGGAAATGTCCCATGTTTTAGCTCCGATGGCCACGTCTCCTCTTGCTCCATTCTGATCATAAGTTGGAATTCAAAAATATTACTCTCGCATCTATAATTGCATCAAGTCCTGATCCAAATGGATCCAAATATGCTCTCTAAGTCTTCAAAATCTCGTAAAATCATGCCAAATATCAAAACAATTGCATGAGAAGAGCCCATAGAATGGTGTATAAACACTATCGAGGGGCCAAAAACACATAAAAATAGTGGAAAACAAAGTATCAGAGGCATAAACAAGTGAAGGCACAGTAGTTGTCAGATCTGGCCGATCAATGGTCCAGATTTGATTGGCAAATCGCAATCAGCAACCACAACAGAGCACTTATAACGGCCCAGGGCTATCACGATATGCGATTGCAATTAATTGCATCCCACTATCGCAATCATAAAACACAACGAAGCAGGGCCTATACACACACACACACACACACACATATGTATGCGCAATATGGTCAACTGGACTCGATAACATTATGAACCATATTATATATATATTGAAGTTCGAGAAATTCCTATTTCCTTTGTTTTGTGTATTTCATTTATTAAACGAAATACAAAGGATGAAGAGCTGGTGTGACATTACAGACCTGAAAGGGTTTATTAATGCTGTTGAACACCATTTCAAATCTGATAAAGTGGGATTTTCAAATTTTAATGTATTTTCCAATATAAAAGGAAAATTACAAAACATGCAGGATTTCAGGAGAGCTAAAGGCAATAAGTGGCTTGGGTCGGGCTCCACCCGATCTCATACAATGGCTGCCATGTGTCTAGGCTGAGGAGAGAGAAAACCACCCTCATTGGGTGGTTAATTCCCGTACGAAAGAGCTACCCAAATTGGATCACAATCATTGGATCTAAAGCTCCCAGATCAACGGTGGATATGCGATATCGTTACAAAGGCGGACCCAATAGGAAAATGGACCAGATTTGAGGATATTTGAAGTCTGGAATGAACAGAGTCTTGGCAGAATTTCACAGTGAAAAGCATTTCTTTGTGTTAACAAGAAGCGGCTGGTTCAGGGGTTCCAAAGGCCTGAGGCACTCTTACGATGTAGAATAGGTGGCCACCTCCCCTTTCTATGTTAAGTAATGATTGCTAATGCTAGAAGAGGGATTCAAGCGGATAGAGGCCAGGAGACAGATGGCTAGAAGTGGAAAAAGCCACACCACAACACCGCTGAACCAACAGAAATAGTCATGGAGCATCACTGGCATGAGCGAGCTACTTGACAGCGCGGAAAAAAATACCAAAAATTGGTTATTATGTTTTTTAGAAGACAGAGGGGATAGATTAAGACCTCTCAAGCCTCAGACAATTCGAGAGCATTGTAAAAAGCCTATAAATGGTTGAAAGCTAGAAGAAACAAGGGTTCAAATTTTGGGGACTGTGGATACTCTGTTCCTTGCAACGTCTCATCTTCATTCCAGTAATACAAACTTATTTTGCTGTTATGTGTTCAATTGCCATTTTATCCTCTATTCTAAGCTTGCACTTGAATAGGTTATTCATGTTTTCTTCTGTGTCTAATGTCAGATAACTGTCATCTTATCTCTGCATTGATAAATTAGATTTGCAAGCTTCATTTACTTTCTGTAGCTAGCCATTCATATGTGTTTATGTATGCATCTGCTGGTACGGTCAGTGTTCTCCATCTATCCATTGAATCTATAAACTATTGAGCATTAGTGGTCTAAAGCCTTGTCAAGCTGAGGGTGTTCATGCATGTATGGAGTGAAAACAGAGTTGAAACAGTCATCTGACTTGATCCAAACCATCATACATTCCAATAGTTCCAAGAACGATATTGAAGATTTATATGTTACCAAACATCTCTGAGCTGCAACCTATGAGAGGTTCCTGGAGTGATAACATAATTGTCATCGTTGTCGGGGAGAGGAAAATGAAGCTCAGCTTCCCTAGGGAATGACACAGATCCAGCTTTGATGAGAGACAAAGTCTAGACGCTATTTCAGTTGTAATCATCTATCTGGCGACTCTACTGGAGGATGAACCTCTTGGTGACTCCACTCCATAGTGTTGGCTCAGTTTGTGAGGCATACTCAGAGAAATCCTCAGAAGCCACAAGCGAACCCAGTACCTAACCCTGAAAGAATCATCAAAGAAAGAAAGGCACTGCAGAAAGGAACATCAAGTTTAGGCAGTTCTAAACAATATTCTATATCTCTTCAAGAAAATCATGTAATAGAAAAAATACATGTTGAGAGTATAACATCTAATACTAGCAGTGAAGAAAAAATCTTAGAGATTCATAGAGCTCCTTATTCTTTGGGTTCTCCTTTTGTTGTAAGCCCAATGGAAACCTCCCCTCCTATCCATCTGATCCAAATTGGATCCTAAAACACTCTTTAAGTTTTCATGACTGTTTCAAATTATGCTAAAAGACTCAAGTCTTAGAATCATTAAAGCTATCAGAAGGAATCCTCATAATAGTTGTAGTTGTGGCCAAAGCAGAGCAACGAGGACCCTCGGTTAAGCGCACATACCATTGGCCCATGGTGATGCGCGATGGCGTAAAATGACAAAACTGGAGGCCAAATCAAGAAACAAGGGTGGTTTTTGATACGCAATTAGCGCTAATCGCGTATCGCAGGGCATCCCCCTCAATGAAGGAAATCCTCAAAGCTCTCGGACCCAAAATCACTATAAAATTTGGAAAAGTAACTATTTTGGTTCCGTAGCGCGGGATTCCCAAAAGCCAGCAGTATATCGGAAGGCTTCGAGGTGGTAAGTAGTTTTGATTGAGTCTCGCCCGATGCCACACATCGAGCGACACGTGTCCAGCAGAAGAGAGAGAAAACCACCCGCATCAGATGGGTAAATGTCGTGCGACTTGTCCGCCCGACATGAAGGACGACCATAGGATCTGGGGGGGCCCAGATTAACAGTGGAGATGTTTCTCGATGACTGACCGGATTTGACATGTTAAAAATCAAGATGACAGGGGATTTGAAGTCCAACGTGGATGATGATTTGGCAAACGATTCGTGTTCGCGGGCGATCTTGAAGCAAACAATTTTAACGACCATTTGAATATGATTTAGGGAATCTGACACCCAATTCATCAGCAAACAGGTGGCCACCTCCCTACGAGGAATTACCCAGTGATGATTACACAGAGCAGAGGAATTCGAATGGACAAAGGACAGGGAAACTAAAAGGCCGGGAAGCGGAAATGCGCAATCAAAGAACAGACTGGCTTTAAAGCCATGAACTGACAGAAGCAGAGAGGGAGGTAAAAACCAAAAGGGAAAACACAAAGACGCAGAAAGTTAATAACAGAGAATAGAGAGTAGAATTTGAGCTGACCTGAAGGCAGCATTGAGCCAGACAAAGCTAGAGAGAGTTATAGAGTTTGTGTACTCCATTGAAGGCTTGAGAGGTTCAAGCAAACTGCTCGGCATAGGCCTGTCATAGTACTATGACACTCAGAGGTCGAGTTTCAGTAAGGAGAATCTGAGCACTCCATTCCTACTGACTACTATCTGTTAGTGAGACTCTAGTCGAGCTCACTGTTGTAAAAATTGTGCTTGAAAACATAATAGAGAGGCCACCACTGAAGGTTGGACCAGGAGACGTAGCCGATGAGCATTAGGTGAACTCCTTATTAAACTTGTTTTGTTTACATGTTTGACTATTATGTTTTCTCTGATTGCCTCAGTGTTTATGTATTATAGCAATCTTATCGATTCGTTTCATAAGTAACATAAGCACATCCATGCACATGAGTCTGTAATACCTTTAATTCTTTGTTCTAGATAAATCCAGGTCAAGTGGTATCAACGCATAAGTTTACTAAGGTTAGACAAGCTTGTGTTGGATTTTGTTGTTGAATGCTAACTAGATCAAAGCTTAAATTAGGAGAAGGAGAGTTGGCTGAAACTATCTCGGAAATTGGAAGAGTCTATTCCAAGAGCAAAATGTCAGAAGAAAATCCCTTGGAATTAGATTAGGAGTTCATGGATAGTTTTATAACCCTGAAATCCATGGTGGAGGAAACGTATAGGGACTTTAATAAACATAGAGATGAAGATTCATGAAGCTCCAAACAAGACAAAGGAGTACAAGAATCTCTCCTCCATGACCACTCTAAAGGCAAAGGAAAAGAAGAAAAATTTCTCACACCTCCTAATAGCCCTGAAAATAAAAAGAAGACATCTTTGATTAAATTAGATGTCAAGTTTGATTTACCAATATATGATGAGGAGTTGAATGCAGAGAAGCTGGATAATTGGATTAGATAGATTGATGTTTATTGCAGAGTGTAGAGTATTGACTCACACAAGAGTAAGATTCAGTTGGCCAGCCTACACCTTGGAAGCACTAACTTAGTATGGTGGGAAGGTAGGACACAAGCTAGCATGAAGAAACATCGTAAGATTCTTTCTGTCTGTAGTGAATTTGTTTCTGCAATTAAAAAGAAATTCTATCCACTAGCCTACATGCAGCAAGCCATGATGAGCTGGCAAACTCTTCGACAACTAAAAGGGCAAATTGTACAAGGTTACACCCAAGAATTTAGGAAAAGAGCTTTGATTATAGGAATTTCTTTAGACTCACCTGAGACTCTGTTGAAGTATATAGGTGGTCTACACAGCTACATGAGGAACACTATCCTCATGTTTAATCCCACTAGCATAGATGAGGTATCCGTCCAGGCTATGCATCTAGAAGCCAGAGGTAAGAATGGGAACCCAGAAGTTGGGGAATCATCCAAACCCACTACGAGAAAAAATAAGGAGAAAAGAAAATAGAAATGGAAATAAAGGAAGACAAACACTATACAGAAGATCAAGTCTTCATGCACTCATTGTAAGAAGAATGGGCATGATGATGAGCACTGCTGGATTCTGCATCAGTAGCTGAAACCTAAGAAGTTCTAGGGCAAGAAGAAGAAGACTGTTGTAGCTATTCAAAAAGATTTGGGGTCAGAATCAAGAGATGAAGAAACAATCGCAACCATAGGTATAAAAGGTTGTCCGCTTCAGAGAATGTAGAAATCAAGAAGAAGGTACAAGAGCTATTCGAGAAGGGGTTCATCGGACCTAGCACATCACCGTGTGTGTCTCCAATTGTCTTGGTGAGAAAGAAACATGGCTCGTGGAGAATATGCATTGATTACTGAGCACTGAATAAGATAACGATAAAAAATTGTTATCCTCTTCCTCACATAGATGATCTATTAGATCAGTTGAAAGAAGTTGTTTATTTTTCCAAGTTAGACTTGCATACTGGATATCATCAGGTCAGAGTTGCAGAGAAAGATGCATGGAAGACTACTTTCAAAACAAAGCAGGGATTGTATGAGTGGCTGGTTATGCCTTTTGGCTTAACTAATGCTCTTGCTGCTTTCATGAAAGTAATGAATGATGTACTCCGACCTTTTCTTGATGATTTTGTTATTGTCTATCTGGATGACATTCTTATATTCAGGAAAACATGGGAAGAGCATTTAAAGCATGTTAAGCAGACACTAGATGTTTTAAAAAGAGAAAATCTTTATGTTAAATTCTCAAAATGTGAATTTTGCAAGACATCTTTGAATTATTTGGGACATATAGTAGGGGGTGGTGAATTGAAGATATATCCCTCTAAGGTTGCAATCATTGTAAGTTGGCCTAAACCCAAATATGCTACAAAAGTTAGAAGCTTCTTAGGAGTAGCACAATATTAGAGAAAGTTTATTTCTAACTTTTCCTTAATTGCATCTCCCTTACATGCTTTAACAGGATTGAACAAGTTGTTTCAATGGGGAGGCAAACAGCAAAAAGCCTTCGACACCTTGAAAGAAAAGATTAGTACAACACCAATACTAGTAGTACCCAATCTTCAAAAACCATTTGAGATTAAAATGGATGCCAGTGACTATGCCATGGGAGCAGTGTTGATGGAACACGGTAAACCCATATGTTATCATTCTGAGACATTTAATTCTGCAGTAGTTAACTATCCCACATATGATAAAGAATTGTATGCATTAGTACAGAGTCTGGAAAAGTGGAAACATTACTTAATGGGCAAAGAGATAGTTATACATACTGATCATCAACCACTTCAATACCCACACTCCCAAACTAATTTGCAGCAATCAAAACACTATAGATGGATGGGTTTCCTACAACAGTTTCATTTAGTCATTAGATATAAAAAGGGCATACACAATAAAGTTGCAGATATGTTGTCTAGACCAATTATAAATGCATCTACTATACTTAAGCATAATTCAGTATTGCATGAGAGCTACATTGAACAATATGCTCAAGATATAGATTTTAAAGATGTATATGCAACTTTAAGTCAAGGCAAATGAGTAGAAGAATTGGATTATCATGTTAAGGACCAACTCTTGTATCATTTTGGGAAGCTATGCATTCCACAAACTAAAAGAGTAAGATAATTGGAGAAGCACACACTTCTCTAATATCAGGTCGCTTTGGTGTAAGTAAAGCAGTTGCACAGCTGCAAAGATTTTGATATTGGCCAAAAATGAATGAGACGGTTTCTAGATATGTAAGACGGTGTACCATGTGTGCTAAAAGCAAGCCCAATAATAGAAAAATAAGTTTGTACACTCCACTACCAGTTCCTTCTCATCCTTGGACTTTGTTGGAGGAAAGTGTTTCCATGGACTTTGTTGGAGGACTGTCTAAATCTAGGAAAGGTCATGACTATTTATATGTCGTTGTGGATAGATTCAACAAAATGTGCATTTTGATACCTTGTAACAAACAGATTACAGCTGAAATAACTGCAAAGTTGTTCTTTTAGCATGTATGGGTTCATTTTGGATTACCCACTTCCATTATATCTGATCGAGATACCTTATTTTTTGGGAAATTTTGGTCAAGTTCATGGGAATTAATGGACACCGCGCTGAAGAAGAGCACAGCTTTTCATATGCAAATAGACGGCCAAACAGAAGTGGTTAATAGGACATTGATCCAGTTGCTTAGAGGCTATTGTAGCAAGCATCCCAAACTTTGGGATGCACAATTATGTTATGAGTAGCATGCTTACAACTGAGAAAAACATTCTTCTACATAGAGATCTCCTTTTGAGACATGCTTTGGTTTCACGCCATGGTCTCCCTTGGATTTTTTCATTGGTAAAGACATAGTAGTTGATGGACATAGTGATGTGGACAAGGAAACCAAGTTCATTGAACAAATCCAAGAGATTCACCAGGAAGTATAGGAACAGCTGGAAAAGAGCCAAGCCAAGTACAAGGCAAGGCATGACAAGCATTGATGGAGCATAGTTTCCAAGTTGGCGATCAAGTCTAGCTGTATATCAGCAAAGACAGAATGCAAGGTGAAGGTAAGACGTTGAAGCCAATAAGGTATGGACCTTTCAAGATACTTGAGAAAATTGGTGTGAATGCTTTTCGCCTTGATCTGCTAGCTTACATGCACATATACTCAGTTTTTAATGTAGACAGCTTGAGACTATTTGAACCTTCATTAATTGAAGATCTTGAAGAGCAAAGTCAATTTCCTTCTATTAATGATTTATTACCTAAATATCTTAATGAATTGCAGGAAGATACAGTTCTGGACAGGAAGGTAAGAACCACATGCAGAGGGGATGTTGAGTACCTTAGGATTAGACTCAAAGGTTTAAAGCCAAGTAGTGCGAAATGGATAGAAATTGAGCAAGTGAGGAAGCAATACCCTCACTTGAGTGATGCTTAAAAGAAAACCAAATTTTGGTGCTCCAAAAGCTTTTTCAGTGGGAAGGTCGTGATCTAAATTGGATCCTAAAAAAATCTCTTAGTTTTCATGACTGTTTCAAATTATGTTAAAAGATTCAAGTCTTAAAATCATCAAAGCTATCAGAAGGAATCCTTGTAATAGATGTAGTTGTGGCCAGAGCGAAGCAACGAGGACCCTCGGTTAAGCATGCAGAAAATTGGCCCATGGTGACGCGCGATGGCGCAAACTGACAAAACCGAAGGTCAAATTAAGAAACGGGGGTGGTTTCTGATACGTGATTAGCATTAAAACGTTAATCGCATATCACAAGGCATCCCCCTCAGTGAAGGAAAGCCCCGAAGTGCCTGAACCCGAAATCGCTATAGAATTTGGAAAAGTAACTATTTCAGTTCTTTTGTGTGGGATTCCCCAAAACCAGCAGGATATTGGAAGGTTTTGAGGTGATAAGTAGTTTTGACTGAGTCCCCCCTGATGCCACATATCGAGTGACACGCATCTGGCAGAAGAGAGAGAAAACCACCTGCATCAGACGAGAAAATATCATGCAACTTGTCTGCCCGATATGAAGGACGACCGTAGGATCTGAGGGACCAAAATCAATGATGGAGATGTGTCCCAATGACTGACTAGATTTGATAGGTTAGAAAGCAAGATGACAGGGGATTTAAAGTCCGACGTGGATGATGAGTTGGAAAATGATTCCTGTTCATGGGCGATCTTGAAGCAAACAGATTTAGCATCCATTCGAATATGATTCAGGGAATCTGACACCCAGTTTGCCAGCAAACAGGTAGCCACCTCCTTGCGCGGCGTTACCCAGTGATGATGATGCAGAGCAGAGGAATTTGAATGGACAGAGGACAAGGAAACTAGAAGGCTGGGAAACATAAACAAGCAATCAAAGAATAGACTGGATTTAAAGCCATGAACTATTAGAAGTAGAGAGGGAGGCAAAAACCCGAGGGGAAAACACAAAGATGTAGAAAGCTAATAGCAGAGAACAGAGAGTAGAAGCCAAGCTGACTTGAAGGAAACATCAAGCTAGACAAAGCCAGAGAGAGTCTGAGAGTCTGTGTACTCCATTGAAGGCTTGAGAGGTTCAAGCAAGCTCCTTGGCATAGGCCTGTCATACTACTGTGACCCTTAGAGGTCGAGTTTCAATAAGGAGAGTCCATACAATCCACTCCTACTAACTACTATTTGTTAGTAAGACTTAAGTGGAGCTCACTGTTGTAAAAGCTCTGCTTGAAAACATAATAGAGAGGCCACCACTGAAGGCTGGACCAGGAGACGTAGCCCAAGAGCATTGGGTGAACTCCTTATTAAACTTGTTTTGTTTACATGTTTGACTATTATGTTTTCTTTGATTGCCTCAGTGTCTATGTATTATAGCAGTCTTATCAATCTGTTGCATAAGTAACATAGGCACATCCACGCACATGAGTTTGTAATACCTTTAATTCTTTGTCTTGGATAAATTCCAGATCACCATCATACTCCTTTAGTCCTATCAATCACTCATCAACCCTGTGTCATTCAGACTTTTAGTACCCTTATAGCCATCACAGCTATGGCATGACCACAACCACCTACCAAAATAGAAAGAATCATAGCTGCTAGGTATGGACCCCTAGTACTGCCCACTCCTTTGAATGCAATGGCTACTAGAGAATATCAAAAGTATATGCCTAAGTTCACTGGGATTGAAGATGTTACAGCTGAAGAACATCTTTAATCATTCTATAGCTACGCTAATAACCTAGACATTAGTGAAGATGATGTGTGGATGAGAGTCTTTGTTCAAATCCTAGATGGAAAGGCTCAGAAATTGTTTATAGAACTGACCCCAAGGTCTATAGCAGACATTGAGGCTTTAGATGATGCATTCCTAAAGCATTGGGGGGATAAGAAGGATCTACTCTACTACCAGACCGAGTTTGGCAACTTAAAGAGGAAAAATGGTGAGTTGTTTTCTATTTTTAATAAGAGGTTTAACCACATGTACAACAAGATACCAGCTGAAGTAAAACCCACCACTACCTCTGCTAAACTCATCTATGCCAGTGCCTTTGATTCTGACTTATATCTACTGTTGAGAGAGAGACGATGTGCTACCCTAGTTGATATGTAGGATGCAGCCTTGAAAGTAGAATCAAACATTATGGCTGTAGAGAATCGCAAGGGGAATGCTGATAGAAGGAAACAGAGGGGAAAATCTTCATCATCTTCAGACCCCAAGATAGATAAAATGACCAAGATAATAGAGTCATTAGCCTCTGAAATCTCCAAATTAGAGGTTGAGAAGCACCCTGGGAAAGGAAGAGTTCCTAACACCTTAGCTCCTAGAAATCCAAATCCATACAGAAGAACTAATGAGCAGTTGCGGATTCTTCAAAGAAGCAAAGATGCCAATGAAGACCAAACGGTGAAGACCCCTTTCCAGAATGTTATCATGGAAGAAGAGTAGTTTGAAGAAGATGATGAGATCCATTGTATGGAAGACAAATGCAGTGCCTCCTTTTCTACCTTAGCTGCCTATGAAAAGTCATTATTCAATGACTAGATCAACCAAGAGTGGGACGGTGAAGATGTTCTACAAACTGATGATCGACACACATATGATTTGAGGTAAAAGATGAATAATTCCAAGGAAAATAATGTTCAAAGAGCTATTGTCCCTACAATATAGCAAGCTAAAAAGCAGAAATGATCGGCAGTTGATCCCATCATCCTCAAACCTCCAACTCACGAGGTAAGAGGCTTTGACAAGTCTCCTTCTCCTTTCAGTTTTAAATTAGAAATTCACAAGTTAAGCATACCTATACCACTAATTGAACTATTGAAGAATGAGTCCTTCAAGATATCTATCCTCGAGGCCGTTGAGCCTAAAGCCATCCAAGCCTCCACTGACTATTTAAATCTGCAAGATGACAAATGAGCTGTTGTTCTTAGCTGAATGATTGAAAACTGTGATGACGACTCCCTGTCATTATATGTCTCTTTGACTATTTATGACAAAATCCTCCACAACTACCTTCTGGACATACGAGCCAACCATAATCTAATTCCCAAGGATGTCATGGATGAGTTGGGTCTTGACATTACCAAGCCTTACCATGACCTGTTTTCTTTTGACTCTAGAAAAGTGAAATGTTTGGGATTAATCAAAGACCTAGCCATCACCTTGTCTCAGCTGCCCATGAAGAGCACGATGATTGGATATTATGGTAGCAAATGTACCCCCCAAGTTTGGCATGTTGATTTCCAAAGGTTGGATCAAGAGATTAGGTGGAACATTGCAAAAAGATCCGTCCTATGCTACTGCCCCAATTTTTGGAGGTGAGAGTAGGAGATTATACATAGAATCTCAGTTGTCTTATATCATCGGTGATTGAAGGAATCCAACTAATCATCCCATTTATGTTGTCGACACTGATTTTGGAGCATGTATTCTTCAAATTGAAGAATCTCAGTTGGCCTCCATGCAGCTTAGGAAACTGGTTTGCCAAATCATAGAGGAAGAAGGCCCACAAATTTGGGACATGTTCTTTGATGGAGCTTGCTACAAGAAAGCTATAGGGGCAGGTGTAGTCCTTGTGTGCCCCATAAAAGAATGCATTCATTTATCTTTCAAATTAACTTTTCATGTCACAAATAACATACCAGAGTACGAAGCCTTGATATTGGGCTTAAACGTCGCTAAACAAATGGGCATCAAAGGTTTGAAGGTGTTTGGAGATGTAGACCTCATCATTCAGTAGGTCAACAAAACTTTCTAAGCAAAGCATCCAAGGATGAAAGCATAGAGAGATGAGGTATGGAACCTCAAGGGTTCTTTTAATAGTTTCAACATTTCTTACATCCCTAGAATGAAGAACCATCTTGCTAATTCCCTTGTTGTGTTTGCTAGCACGTTTATTCCTCCTTTGCCTCCTAAATTGACTTATGAAGTTCAGGTGAAATATAGGCCATCTCTGCCTAACAATGTCAAATACTGGAAAGTTTTTGAAGATGATGACGAAATTAATAGGCTTTTACAAGCCTTTGATGAATTTGCTGAAATGCTCATTGACCAAGAAAATGAAGCCATTGAAGAATAAAGCCAGTCTAAGCTAAAGGACAAGATTGGTCAGGATAACATTGTTTAACTACCTAGTAACCATATACCCAAAGGATTGGTGAACCTAGAGAAGATGTTTGATCATAATGATGTACCTTATAATCCTGCCAAAAAAGAAAATGAGTCTGGAGATCTTAGACATAATGTAGGGAGTCCAACACATCCAAAGTACATAAATCTATCCACTCACTTGTCTTCTGCCCAAAGTTCTAAGCATTGCACCCTGTTGAAACAATTTGTTGATATTTTTTCTTGGGAGTATAGTGATCTTATGACCTGTGACACCAACATCATTCAGCATAAGATTCCACTAGAGAAGGACACCATCCCGTTTAACCAGAAATTAAGACCTATTAACCCTCTTATCACCTTTGATTGAAAAGGAAATCAAAAAAATGTTGGAGGACAATGAAAAGAACCTTGATTCCAAGTTGAACTTTGCACTGTGGGCTAACAGAGTTACCAACAAGAAGTCCATAGGAAATTCTCCATTTAATATGGTTTATGGCACTGATGTTGTTTTTCCTATCTAGTTGATTCTCCCTGTGGCCAAATTCTTGCAAGAAGAATAGGATGAAGAGAATGACATAGCAAGGAGAATGAGTAACTTGGTTGAATTACAATAGATTAGAGAAAAACTCGTTGAGAAGTCAAGAATTCATCAGAAGAAGATCAACAAAACCTTTGATAGAAAGGAAAACATGGACAGTTTTTAGGTTGGTGACTGGGTTCTCAAATGGGATGCATTAAAGGAAAAGAAGGGCAACCATGGTAAATTTGATGCCTTATCGACAGGACCATTTGTCATTTCTCAAGTTTAGATGAACAATACTTTCATTCTGCAAAATTTGGAGGGGGAAGGTGTTTTTGATGGCCCAGTCAATGGGTGGTTTTTGAAACTTTACTTCATATGATGCTTTAAGGCCTTAATATTGTAATGGGTTTTTTCAGTTTTTCTTTTTCATGCAAATAAACTCTATGCCCAATGGAACACTAGGGAATAAGTTTGTTTTGGTTGTTATTGGAAACAAAGTGGTCTGTAGTTCTTGAAACCTCATAGGCAGGCTTTCATCCCCAAAAGGAGCCAGTGTTAGCCCCTGAGGTGCAGTGCTGCTATTTTTAGCAGAAATGTCCCCTGTTTTAGCTCTGACAGCCATGCCTCCTCTTGCTCCATTCTGGCCATAAACCAGACTTCAAAAATATTACTCTCGCATCTATAATTACATCAAGTCCTGATCCAAATGGATCCAAATATTCTCTCTAAGTCTTCAAAATCTCATAAAATCATGCCAAAGATCAAAACAATCACATGAGAAGAGACCTTAGAATGGAGGAGAAACACGATCGGGAGGCCAAAAGCATGTAAAAATAGTGAAAAACAAAGTATCATAGACATAAACAAGTGAAGGCACAGTAGCTATCAGATCTGGCCGATCAACGGTCTAGATCTGATTGGCAAATCGTAATCAACAACCACAAAACAACGCTTACAATGACCTGAGGCTATCGTGATATGCGATTGCGATTAATCGCATCATGATACCACAATCGAAAAACACAACGGAGCGGGGCCTATACACACACACACACACAGAGATATATATGTGTGTGTGTGTGTGTGTGTGTGTGTGTGTGCACGTGATATAGTCAACCGAACCTGATAACATTATGAACCATATTATATATATATTTAAGTCCGAGAAACGCCTATTTCATTTGTATTTTCATATTTTGTTTATTAAACGAAATACGAAGGATGAAGCGCTGATGCAACATTATGGACCCGAAAAGGTTTATTAATGTTGTTGAACACCATTTCAAGTCTGATAAAGCAGGATTTTCACATTTTAATGTATTTTCCAATATAAAGGGAAAATCACAAAACAGGTAGGATTTCGGGAGAGCCAAAGGTGATAAGTGGTTTGGTCTAGGCTCTGCCCGATCCCATACAATGGTTGCCACATGTCCAGGCTGAGGAGAGAGAAAACCACCCTCATCGGATGGTTAACTCCTGTACGAAAGAGAAACTCGAAATGGATCACAATCGTTGGATCTAGAGCTCCCAGATCAATGGTGGACATGTGATACCACTACAAAGGCGAATCCAATAGGAAAATAGACCAGATTTGAGGATATTTGAAGTCCAGAATGAACAGATTTTTGGTAGAATTTTACAGTGAAAAGCATTTCTCTGTGTTAACAGGATGCGGCTGGTTCAAGGGTTCCAAAGGCCCGAGGCACTCTTACGCTGTAGAATAGGTGGCCACCTCCCTTTTCTACGTTAAGAAAATATTGCTAATGCTAGAAGAGGGATTCGAGAAGACAGAGGCCAGGAGATAGATGACCGGAAGGGGAAAAAGCCACAGTGCAACACCACTGAACCAACATAAATAGTCATGGAGCATTGCTGACACGAGCGAGCTACCTGACGGCGCAGCAAAAAATACTAGAAATTGGTTACTGTATTTGTTAGAAGACAAAGGGGATAGATTAAGACCTCTCGAGCCTCAGATAGTTCAAGAGCATTTTAAAAAGCCTATAAATGGTTGAAAGCTAGAATAAAAAAGGGTTCAACTTTTGGGACTGTGGATACTCTATTCCTTGCAGCGTCTCATCTTCATTCCAGTAATACAAGCTTCTTTTGCTGTTACGTGCTCAATTTCCATTTTCTCCTCTGTTCTAAGCTTGCACTTGAATAGGTTATTCATGTTTTCTTCTGTGTCTAATTCCAGATAACTGTCATCTTATCTCTGTGTTTATAAATTAGATTTGCAAGCTTCATTTACTTTCTGTAGCTAGCCATTCATATGTGTTTATGTATGCATCTGATGGTACGGTTAGTATTCTCCATCTATCCATTGAATCTATAAACTATTGAGCATTAGTGGTTGAAAGCCTTGTCAAGCTGAGGGTGTTCATGCATGTATGGAGTGAAAACAGAGTTGAAACAGTCATTTGACTTCATCCAAACCATCATCCATTCCAATAGTTCCGAGAACATTATTGGATATTTATATGTTACTAGGCATCTCCGAGTTACAACCTAGGAGAGCTTCCTGGATCAACAATAGACCCAACCAACTGTCACACAGAACAAAGCATAATTTTCTCAGAAATCCATCTCAATCTATGTTGCCTGCAAGCAAATCAACCAAGCCTTCATCTAGTCAACTGGAGAATTCACTGGGAAATGACCCCGAGCCTCACTCCCCCAAAAATTTGCACAAAAGCTATCGAGCATGCCCACTTCCATAGACTAAAGAAACTGCACAGACATATTTGCAAGACACCCACTACCTGTCTCTACACTTCCCTAAAAAATTGGGCAGTTTTTCCAGGCAGACACCATATTAGTCAGCCTGCTACTCATCCTGAAAACTGGGTAGTTTTCATTAGCAGTTTCCTAGTTGTCCAACATCCCACTCAGCTCAGAAATTGTGCAGGGATGTGCAGCAAGCTAGCCTCACGGATCTGCACAGTTTTTCTAGCAACATCCTGCAGTCGACTGCGAGCTCCCTAGAAAATTGTGCAAATTTTGCCACCAACCTCTCACAGCCTACTGTCAACTCCCAAGAGAAATTGCACAGTTTTACTGCCATTCTCCCTTTGCTCCCTACATTGTCTGTGTGAAAAAATGGCCCAGGTTTGCCCTTCAGTCAAGCCAGATCCTGCAAATAGTCCTTGTTGATCCGGATTACCCATCTCAGCCTCGTAGTGACTTCTGCACAGTATTCATGGATAGTGCCCAGAGCATGCATACTGGCTTGAAATCTTCCTTGCATAGTTTTAGAGCTTGGTCCTCTCTCCCAGCAACCTCCATGCGAACGCGAAAGACAATGCATCATGGTAGATAAGGAGATTTCTAGATTTGATGACATCTTGTCATGAGCGATTACAAATACATCTACATGGATGAGACATGGCACGATGATAGACGGGATGAACAAGGAGCGCATGCTAGGAGACTTGTTCATGAATGAATGAACACATGAAGCATACCAAGAAGCAAGTGAAGGAGAGAAATGCATGTGCAATATCAAGTGAACACCAAACCATAGAACACTCCACACACCTTGCCATGCAGAGGTGAAACTATGATACACCAAGAACAAATTCATCACTTAGCAACATTGCAGCTCAACATGGATACCACCAACAACATGAACATACCATCTCAGTAAGTTCACAAGATGAGTGGGAAGATCTATACTTTGAAGAATAGCTAATAAAAAGATAGTTTTGAATACCTATTCTATGTATTTACATCTCTGTATTTATTTCTGTAATTTTATATGTTCACTCTGTTATTCAAAATATATGAAAGAAAGCTTAATTTATGCGTAAAAGTAGCAGATCTGTAGAATTTAAGCATGTTATAACTATTTAAGGACCTTAGCAGAAATATAAACACTTTGTATAAGTTTTATTATTATTAACTATTCTGGGAATATTAGGGTTCGAGAAAACTGAAATAAGTCCTGAGGATCGCAGGAACTCTTCACCCAAAATTCTGGATGAAAATACCTCATTCTGTCATCCCTCAATACTGCTTTGGGTGAGACTTCAACTTGCGCTACGTGGGTCACTGCCGAAAGGGCCAAAAATGAGGGTTTTGTTGCTTGGTGCAGCTAATGTTGAACCTGGGCCAGGCCCCATGAAGCCAACAATCGAAGTGAAAAATGAGCTCCAAAGCATCGAATAAATAGTTTTGACAAGATCGAGGCTTATGACGTGTCATGCCAGAAATCTAGGAAAAAACTGCACTTGGAGGGAGGTTCCTAAAATAGACCTTGCATGTAACCCTCAGCTACTAAAAATAGATCCCTAAAATCTAGGGATGCTTTTTTATTTTTTCTTTTTCGGGAAAAAATTTCCCATGCATGCAAGGCAGGATTGCATAGTCCTGGAAGGAATCGATTAACTTGTGAGCACATGCAATGGACAACAAGACTCAGGATGACTTCTGCGCAATTTCTGGGGTGAGTGGCTATGGCTTCCCTTCAAACTTTGCGCAATTTCTGGATTGAAGCCAAGGATACCACCTAGAATTGCACAAATTTTGTGAGCAAGGCTAGTGTTCGGCTACTTTGCACAATTTTAAAGGGGAAGGTAGTGTGCATGCTCTGCGCAACTTTGGAGAGCAGCTGGTTGCCTTGATACTCTATGCAATTCTGGAGAGCAAGGCTGGTTTCCCTCAAGTTCTACACAATTATCCAAGTCAGCACCAAAACTAGTTGAAGACCAAGTCACGGGATGTTAGCGTGCGGGTGAAAGGAAAACAAGTTAGTAAACACAAGCAAATAAGCCAAAGAAACTCAATTAAAAGCATAAGTACATGGGCAGTGCAAGACATGCTACTAAGTATGGTTGGTAGGGAGCTCCAAAACAAAGCTAAGGAAAAATTTTGGAGGATGGTTGTAGCCGCTACAACATGGCCTCAAGAAAGAACTTTGAGCATGGTATGCAAAGATGGATTTCTATTTGTTATCTAAAAAAGATAAATAAATAAATATGCTACAAATCTGATTGGAATGTTTATTTTTTGAAGAAAATTGACTCCTTGTTGATCATAGTACTCTACATAGATGATCTTTTGATAACATGTAGTTCAGCTTCTGCCATTGGTGAGATTAAAAATGCATTTCATAAGCAATTTTCTATGACAGATATGGGCTTGCTAAATTTTTTCCTTCGACTAGAGATCAATGAGAGTGGTTATGGGATTACCATTTCTCAACCAAAGTATGCCAAAGATATTTTAGCACAATTTCACATGAGTTGCTGTAAGAAAATAACCACACCTTTCTTATCAGGGATAAAGCTTGAGAATGATAAAGACACACTATTGGTTGATTTCACATTGTACCGTCAACTTGTGGGCAGTCTTATTTATCTCACTTATTCTTGTCTTGATCTCTCATATGCCACAGGAGAAGTTTCCAGATATATGCAAGAGCCACATTAGTTACACTGGAAAGATGCAAAGCACATCCTTCAAAATTTCAAGGGGACAATAACCTATGGGATTCATTATGCAACAAATTGTCCTTTGGATCTCATTAGGTTCACAGATTCAAATTAGGTTGGCAAAAACCTTGATTGCAAGTTCATCACCGATTATCTACTTAGTTTGGGATTCAACCCAATTCATTGGTAAAGCAAGAAGTAAGTTGTCATGCTTTATCATCAGTAGAGGTTGAGTATAGAGGAGGAGTCAATGTCGCTATTTAGGCCATTTGGCTACAACATTTTCTTTCTAAACTTGGTATTAGTGTCCATAGCCTCACTGTCATATGGTGTGATAATTAGAGTAGCTAAAGTTTTGCAAATCTAGTGCAATGATAGAAACCAAACATATTCAAATCCACATCCACTTCATTAGAGAACTGATTCATGATGGGATCATCAGTTTTCAATACTGTCCTGGTTCTTTCACTAAGACATTCACTAAGCATAAGATTCAATTTATGCAAGATTGTCTTGGGGTGAAGGATGCAACTACCTAGGAGTTGTCTTTTCTCTACCTTTTTGCATTATATTTTGAGGGGGGCTTTTCTTCCTAATGGGTTTTCCCTCTTTTCTCCTTTTCATGCATTGTACATGGGTACCTAAAATGGCCTCGTTGACGGGACCCATTCATTTTGCATCACACTCACCTAATTTATGCTTAAGGAGGAGTGTTGATGTACATGCACCTAATTAGCCTTAATTAGCTTCAGTTCAACTCTAGTTCTTGCATGTGATGTGCATTCAGCTTTAGTTAGTTAAATTGAGTGCTTACATGTGGTGTGCACTTGGATTTAGTTAGTTAACTTGGGTGTTTACATGTCGTGTGCACTTGGCTTTAATTAATTAATTCTACTACTTGGATGTAGTGCATGTGCGCATTAATAGAACATAAAGCACACTTATCTTCAATAAATTTAATTATCCTTAGTTATTGAACCAATATTGAGTAATCAAATTCATTCTCAATTCTAATTTTCTTTTTAATTCTTGGTTTGTGCCATTATTCTTCATAGATGTGTCAGTTTCTTATCTATAGGAATCATAATTCAAAGGTAATCCCTAGTTTATCCTATTATTTTATAAAATGGGTGTTTGTATTACCATATATTGGCACACCCTTCCTTCTGTGGCTCTACTATTTTATGTGTGTATGTTTTTGTTGCATTAGTTGGTCTAAATTTAAGCGGTTGGTGGGAGAGGAGACATGAACGCATGAACTTTTTGGTTTGGATTCTCTATTTCAATATGGATGGAATTGAGCCCTTGTTGGAGCTCACAATGAGCTAACTCACATCAAGAATTGAAGCTCTCATTCTGGAAAAGTCTATGGAACTCAAATTTGAGGTGCCTTATCTGTGTAGTTTTTAAGGCTCAACTGTCATGCCTACTCATATGCCCTATGGAGAAATAATGGTTGAAATGAGTCATAATCATGCAGACATGAAAGATGTTGAGATTGTGGAGGCCCCCTTGGTAAATGGCACAAAGACCTCCCTAGTAAATGGCACAAACAAGCTTTCTAATTAGCATTTGTGGGACATTCCTCAAAAGGACAGTGCCTTATAAGGATTCCAATCCCTCTCAGCCTAATATCATAAATGTAAAAATGAAGTCTTGATCATAGGAAACATTTTGAATTAGGAATCAGGGAAATAATCTCTCATGATTCCAATGACATACCTTTTAATATAAAATCATCCATTAGTGTTAAAAAATAATTACTATGGTAAATAATAATTTAATTATCTATGATATAGATTAATTAATAAACTTCGCATAAGAATAAAATTGTTTTTGTTTTCCAGTAGTGACTAGATTTCATATGTTTTGTAAAGATTGTGCGAAAGAAATCTCTTACATAAAAGTTTAAAAAATATATAGCTAAGTATTTTCACATGCTCTTGTGTGATAAGCATATGTCTTTATACCATATTGAAAAGGAGTAAAGCGATATTAACCCATTGCAGATAAAAGTAGCACAACCAATATATTCTATATTATATCTGAATGAGGAAAATTACACACATATTTATACAATCAATAGTCTCAAGATAGGAATTCTATCTTGGACGTACACTAATGTGGTTGAGAGATTCTCTCAACCACGCACTAAACTAGGAGAAACTAAATTCCCATTATATAGGAACAAACTCCTCAAATGGGGAATTACAACCATAGACAAATAGGAATTAATTATTTATAACTTCCCCCCTTAATGACTACTTGTCATGATAGTCAAATCCACCACCATCAGGCGAATTGCATGTACAGAACTTCCAAAAAACAAAGAGATATCAGTGCCTTTCTAAGCCAAATATTCATGTCCAAATAACAATCACAAACAGTTGCGCTGATTGCGCCTTTGGATGCAACTGTCAGATAGAAAAGTACGACGATCCTCTTGTGCTCAGACACACCAATATCTGATACTGTGAGCCAGGTGTTACTGCAGTCCACCTGCTCTTACGAGCACAAAGCTCCTGTGCACATGTTAGCCACTCAGACAATATGCCACCACCGGGCAAGTCCGATCTACCACCACCGGGAAAATCTGCCAACTTCAATATGCCACCACCGGGCAAGTCCGATTTACCACCACCAGGTAAATCCGCCAACTTCAATATGCCACCTCCGGGCAAATCCTATAGCCACTAAGACTCTATATGTGATTTCTAGCTCACCATCACTTTACAATGACAAACGATGGTTTCAGGCTGACCATAAACCATTACAAAGTGGTTTTAAGATCACCACGAACTTTCAAATGCCTTTAAAAAATTTACATTTCATTCTATATTTTGGAGTTTCTGGGTACATACAATGACTATTACAACATGCTAGGGAGTCTATTTCACAAACCACACTGACTCAAACAAACATCTATTTTGCTGTCCACCATAAACATTGTCGCTGCTGCTTTACCTCATCTGTTCATTGTTCAAATCTTGGGCATCCTTGTCTGCTCAAATAACTTCTTGGAACTCCATGCCTAACCTGTTATTCGTTAGAGTTGCAAATTCTAACAAAATAACTTTGGCTAAATTGAGTTAGCTAGGCTCAATAAGGCTCAATAATATTATCCATGATTCCAAGACATAAAAAATAAACTTTCAAGTTGACAAAATATCAAATTTCTCTATATTTGCCCAGCGATGACTTTATAAAACTATTTTAAAACAATCTCACCACAGTCGGAGCGAATAAACATTTTATTCATGCCTTTCTTCAAACCCTCAGCAATATTCGTATTTCCCGTGCAAAACAGTGGCTCGATTAGGAGGGTCACTTCTAGTTGACCGTCTGAAGGCATGTGATTCAAGGGAAAAACTCTCTTGGCCATCGAAGAAAATACAACGACGGGTAACTAGTCCATTAGACTCAGATTTAATATGACAAAAGTGATGACCAATTTCAAGACCGCCAACTTCTTCAACAGAGGCAAAGCCCCATCCCTTACCGGAAGAAAACTCTCAACTCCATCGGCTTCTTCCAACCAGAAACTTTCTAGGCGTGGAAAGGCACCCGCATCTCCAAAAGCATCAGGTGACTCTTTTAAAGATGAGGATTTAAATATATCCAGCCTTCTAAGCCATTCAAGCTCAATCCGAACTGGTACACAGCCTCCAACCACTGGTTTCGCTTCATTGTTACAGAATTTCTAAGCAGTTTTTGAGCTGTGACTTTCTGAGCATTTATGGCAGCTTCTGTTTTGGCGTAGCGTGACTGCAAGAGGCACTGCACCATCAGGTGGTGTGGTTCCCTGTTAAAGGTGTAGAATTGGGTGGACACATGGGGCTCCGAATCCACTACGTCCATCGACGAGTAAGGCAAGGTCGTTGTGGCCACCATCTGGTCGTGATCGGCGTCTGAGTCGTTGGGGCCAGGGGAAACCAAGGATTGGTGGATGACGTTCTCCTCTGTCCTCCTCGTCTCCCATCTCCATTACTACTGAGATTTCTATGCTACACGCATCCTCCGCCCTCTCGCCTTTCCAATCGAATTCCTTCATCAATTCTCCGCCCGTAGGTCCAAAGATCACAACCCTTGGCAATAATTCTCTGGCATCCAGACTCGTGGAAGTAGTACATCATCAATCCACAAGAAAAAAAAGACGGCACAGGAAGTTCAGTGTTTCACTTAGAAAAAAAAAAAAAACATCGGCGAAAAACGAGAGCCAATGCAGCCCCGTCCAACACGCAGATCACTGTGCGACTGCAGACTCCGTCGGTCTTCTCCTCGGCTTACAATGCACTAGCAACTTACCACACAGTCCCGGCCTCCTCCACGGATTTCACGCGAGCAACTTCGATTTCATGGAAATTTCAATGAAATTCGCAGAGATCTGCTCTGGCGCTACGATCCAAAGACGGATTCAATTCTGCGGTGATCAAGGTTCTCACACCGTTGCCTTACGTTTCTCCCTCCGGACCTTCTCCAAAATGCAACCTCCAGCAAATTGCCATTCAACGTTGTTCGATCGACGATCAAGGCTGAGGAGCAGCTTCAACACTTCTCAGCGTTCACTCCTCAATCGATCGGTACAGTAGAATCGATCGGTACAGTAGCAGGGCTTCGATATCCTGGAAATTCCACAGATACCATGACTACTGATGCCACCGATCCCGCAACAGATCACCGCAACAAATAAGGCGCTCCTAAAAGCCGCAGCTCTTAGCTACCTCAGTCTGATCCTCCAGTGATCAAACCAAAACACAGCAATTCACCAATCCAAAAACACAGCAACAGCGTTGCCAGTCGGCCTTTGCAACTCCTCCACGGATCTGGCAACAGAGATTCTCTGTCGATGCTCAGACCATAAAAAATAACCACAGGCTTCGACGAATGATGGACAGTTAAAAAAAAACTAAAACAAAAATATATTTCTTAATTATTTCCGTCAGCCCAGGAGGGGCCAAGCCCAGGAGGGGCCAGGCCCTCACAGGCTCCGATTCCAAGATAAAAGTAGCACAACCAATATATTCTATATTATATCTGAATGAGGAAAATTACACACATATTTATATAGGAATTCTATCTTGAACGTACACTAGTATGGTTGAGAGATTCTCTCAACCACACACTAAACTAGGAGAAACTAAATTCCTATTATATAGGAACAAACTCCTCAAATGGAGAATTACAATCAT
Source organism: Pinus taeda (assembly GCA_000404065.3). NCBI lineage: Eukaryota > Viridiplantae > Streptophyta > Pinopsida > Pinales > Pinaceae > Pinus > Pinus taeda. The sequence goes on from APFE031239426.1 coordinate 141,256, forward strand.
AGACAAGTAGGAATTAATTATTTCTAACTATTACACCATCATCTCTTGAGGAGAGAAAAGCACTCAAAAATTTACATTCCAAGCGTCCACGTTGTTACATTAACAACACGAATTGTGTTGCAGCCATACTCTATTTTGATTTTGAAATGCAACAATATGTATGGAAAGAACTTTGTGACCATCTACTTAAGTATGAAGAAATTTGTCCACCTTCTGGTTCATATGATTCGAAAGAAATTTCATGCAGATCGGAGGCTTGACTTTCGTTAGAGATACGATAGCCTCTGGAACAGTCCAAAGGCCTTCACCACAGATGAGGCCAGATGCTATTGTAGGACCATATGTCTCTGCTTTTTTGTAGTCGATCTTGTGCAATATGAACAAAATTGCACTCCCCACGCACATGTCAATAGCAAAATAGGATCCAACATAAAATGGAATCGCCATGGCCATAGGTAGAGGAACATATGCAGAAGCTCTATCTGGCAACTTTTCTCGGATGACATTAACCACCACTGCAAAAATAAATGCACCGCAACAAATCTGTAAGCAATGGTTGGGAAGAGCCGAGAAACCCTCCACTCCCAGAATGGCCATGTTTCTGCAAATAAGTGCAAAGGGTGCTTTGTACTCTCCATCCGGATTTCCCACATCAAAAGCCTCGTAGAAGAGCCAAAAAGTGAGTGGGGCAATTATGCATCCCATGAAATTACCAATCAGTTGGCTCACAAACATGGATCTTGGGGATGAAAGTGTAAGGTGTCCAGTCTTGAAATCCTGCATCAAATCTGCAGAAGTTGCCACAAAAGACTTCATGACACCACATGTAACGAGACCCACAATAACGCCCCCATGGGCTTCCCCTGCCCAAGCTGCAAAAGCAAACAGCGCCACCTTTCCATAATTGTTTGCCAAGTTCTGATCAGTTAGGCCGGCCCCATATGCATTGCAAAATGCCATGACAGGCGCAAATACATAACAAATGAACACATAGTACCATTTCATGTGAGGGAAAAACTGTGGGATGACTCCTGTAGATATTGCTGCAAGGCACACATAGCCAGATGCTGCTATCCAAACGGGTATGGTGTCCTTCATGAATACCTCGTCTCGTCGCTTCTCTATTGCGCCGACTTCTGTTACCACGTCGATGCCTAAATTTAACAACACGATATATATATTTAGAAAATTCACGAGGGAACCACGGGAAATCAACCCCCGAAAAAAATTTACAACTTGGTTGGTGAAACTCACTGTTTATTTTGAGTGGAATCGTCATTCTTTTCATGGCGTCCTTGTAGATGCTGCTGAGGGAGATATACAGTACTTTCAGAAAGTTGTAGAGACCATCACCTAAAATTAGAGAAACGCACACAAAAACCTGGAAAATAAAAGTCGTCAATAAACTGACAACAAACTTTGAATGCTGGACAGTACCAAACTGTTTACTGAGCTTGTAATATAATGTTACAATTTAATTTATTTATTATAATAAAATTTATTCATGGAGTGAAAGAAGAACAAAAAATTAAAATAGTTAATCAAAGCATTCTAGCATAAGGATGTTATATTCACCATTATTTTAATAATAAAATATATAAAATGTTATTAGAAGTGATAGGTTGAACTCAAATAAAATAAAATAATGATGGTTATTTTTTTATTTAAATTTAAATTTTATAAATGATGATGATAATGATTAATTTCTACTGAATCAGAATCAGCAATCTAAGAGAAAGTATTGTTCATTTTCAACACTTTAAGTATTGCAAAGGAGGTAGATTCTTTCGTGTTCTGGAACTGTGAGAGGATCTGCATAAGAATCGGCAATCTAAGAGAAAGTGTTGTTCATCTTCAACCCTTTAAGTATTGCAAAGGAGACAGATTCTTTCGTCCGAGGTAGTTTTGAGAATAGACCAACCTCTCATGAGAAATTCTTATCCTTGTAATGCTCATTTTATTTTTAGCACTGGTCAATACAACAAGATAATTATGGTAACCAAGGGTGGGGTTAATCACCTCCTTATAATATCAGAGCTTTTTTTTTTTTTTTTCTAGCTCCTTATCTTCCCACAATTTATCCTTAAATTTGGAGGTAATAATATTTTTAATACTGTCCTTATTCCCCGAGATGATCTCCTCCTATGGTACCTCCTTATAATACTTGAGCTTCCTTTCTCTTTCTAGTGCCTTATTGTCCCACAATTTATCCTTAAATTTAGAGGTAATAATATTTTTAATAATATCCTTATTCCCCAAGATGATCTCCTCCTTTATCCCTCAATGGTCTATCCAAGAATCGGCATCCTTGTGCCATCCACTCTTAAGAGCGAGCTTAGAATTTTGGCTAGAGTTAAAAGCCAACTTTGTGAAAACCTTTGGCTTCCATGTTGTAAAATTTCTTTTTATATACCAAATACTTAAACATAGTGATTCTTTCGATCAAAAAAAATCTAATGTCAATCAAGAAAATAAAAAATATTATATTTACAATAAATATATTATTGAAATCCATTCTAACATTATTAATATATCATATACTTATTATATACATATATCTTAAACACTAAAAGATGTAATCCCTATAACATTTTCATGATAAAAAGTTACAATCACAATTATTTTAATAATACAAAATATATAGTATTATTAGAATAATATGTTGAAGTCGAATAAAATAACGATTGTTTTTTAATCTATTTTTTTTTCAAAATAAATATATTGCTGCATCATTTTTAACTTTATTATCTATCTATGAAATATGATAATACTTGTTATACATATAAACCTTAAACTAAAATTCAATGATCTCTATATTGCCTAAATAATAAGATAAAATTTCAAAGTAGATTTTTTTTTAAGCTCTAAAAAGTAAAATTATAAAACTATATCTTTGAGGAGGGCTCTATGAACTCCCAACTTATCTGTAAAAGGGAATTACTCAAACAAGTCATACCTTGTGTAAAACATATTAAAAAAAAATTACTCAAAGAGGTCATACCTTATAGGCATTAATGCCCTCGATACTACTCTCCGGAATACCGTGAGGGTACCAGTCCCCTTCACGTTTGCTGATAAGTGGCCACATAATACCCCATGAAATGATCCCTCCAATAAGCATAGAGACGGTAACCAGACGGGGGCATATCATCCCTGCTCCCACATATATCATATTGAAGTCGAAGTAAAACCTAAATTACAAACACATTCGATAAGAATAACGATGCTGTGGTTGGCACAACTTCAAACAAGAGTCCACATACACTGTAGGAATTTAAATCTCTGACAAGATCTGATTTACCTCTGCTCCAGAGCTTTCAATCCGAAGAAGGGAAATTTTACGAATCCGCAATCATCTCCAGCGGCGAAGAACCATTGGAAAAGTCCCCAAAGAAAACTGAATGTAAAATATTTTCCAAAGCTTCGAACTTGCTTCCTGCAGTAGACAATTTCCTTTAATTTAGTAAGTCAAGCTATCCCATACGTTAAATGTATATTATATTTAATTTTATATGGATAAAAGAAATCCTATTATTAGAATTTTAAGTGATTGTCTAGAAGTTTTTGAGAGAGTTAATTATTAATTTTGCTTAGTGCATAGGATGCGGTAAACAATAATAGCAGTAGCATTTCACTTTATAAGGCAGAAAAGAGAAGTGGTGACATTAAGTCTACCGTCCTCACCTCATAATATTAATTTATTAACATGTAAATATTCTATTTCCTGGAGTGGAGACATTTTACTTTCTGAAGTGGAGACCTTAAATCTGTCACTCTCACTTCATAATTAATTTATTAACGTATAAATTATATTTCATGTTTTTAAGTATGTTATTTTTTATCTTCAGGAGAAAACACATCTACTGGATCATTATGCCACTTAAATTGTACAAATATTTCTTTATGAGGTTAATAAAAATATTTAATTCTTTAATTTCATTTTATTTTGTTAATATAAAATAATATTTAGAAAAAAAATATTTAATATAATATTATATTAATTTAGAAAAATATTATTTTGTTATTAAAAAATCAAATTAATAATTATTTTTTTTATTTTTTATTTTTCATATTATTTAAATGACCAATTATACAAATATACTCAACTAATACAAGTATATATTCAAATAACAACAATGTTACTTTATAACCAAAAAAAACGCAAATGTTCATGGTCTATACATACTAGCAATTAAGCAAATAAAAGGTATATGCAGAACATTACAACTTGTTTATAAATATATTGAAACTCTTGCAAACTCATACCAAATGAACTATGTTATTATCTTAAGGAGAATTATTATATATAAATTCTTTAATTATTATCTTAAGTTTCTAATATATAAATTAAGTTTAAGTATTAAGATGTGATATATTAAAATATTATATATTATTTTAGTAATTGAAAATTATAAAATAAAATAAGATAAATAAATATATATATATATATATATATATATATATATGTTTATTGGCTTTAAATTGACGATGATTGCATTGTTAAGGTACTTTATTAGGTATTGTTAAGACACTTCATGTCATAAGTGTTTACTTGGGCCTCCCTCCCCACAAAAAAGAATTAGTATTTTTAAAAAAATTTAAATCTCTATAAATGTTTACTTCACCAAAAAAGGAATTAGTATTTTTAAATTGATTAAATTTAAAAAATAATTGAACTTTTTTTCTTATTGATGATGATGATGATTAATGTGCACTTATTCTCATCATTTGAGCTTCCACACTCTCAATTCCCTAACTTTTGCCACACTTCCAATCCCAACTTCCAATCCCAACTATAACAATCTTGGAGTGCTTCTTTCCGTTAGCCATCGTAGTAGTCGTCCTCGTCATCTTGGAGTGCTTCTTTCCGTTAGCCGTCGTCGTCGTCGTCGTCATCATCATCGTCATCATCATCATCATCATCATCATCATCATCATCATCATCATCATCATCATCCCAACTATAACAATCTTGGAGTGCTTCTTTCCGTTAGCCATCGTCGTAGTCGTCCTCGTCATCTTGGAGTGCTTCTTTCCGTTAGCCGTCGTCGTCGTCGTCGTCGTCGTCGTCGTCGTCGTCGTCGTCGTCGTCGTCGTCGTCGTCGTCGTCGTCATCGTCATCGTCATCGTCATCGTCATCATCATCATCATCATCATCATCATCATCATCATCATCATCATCATCATCATCATCATCATCATCCCAACTATAACAATCTTGGAGTGCTTCTTTCCGTTAGCCATCGTCGTAGTCGTCCTCGTCATCTTGGAGTGCTTTTTCCGTTAAGCCGCGCCGCCGCCGCCGCCGCCGCGCGCCGCGCCGCCGCCGCCGCCGTCGTCATCGTCGTCGTCGTCGTCGCTCGTCGTCGTCGTCAGTCGTCGTTCGTCGTCGTCGTCGTCGTCGTATCATCATCATCATCATCATCATTCATCATCATCATCATCATCATCATCATCATCATCATCATCATCATCTCTCATCATCATCATCATCTCATCATCACATCATCATCATCATCATCATCATCATCATCATCATATTATAAAATTTCAAACTCATTCTCACATCATTCTTTTTTCTACCATCCATTAGCATTTGGTACTCTATCTAACAAAATTTGAGATAAGATTTATTTTTGTTATTATTTATTTATTTATTTTTAAATATTAAGAAAAAACAGTTTATGATAAAAATAGAAACAGAAAAAGAAATTGTGTAGTAAAGTTAGTGAGTAAATATTAAACACCATATAATAAGGAATGATTGGTTTATTGAATTTATAATAAATGAATAATTGGTTTACTGACTTTACATTTTATTCACGGGAAAAATGACCTTATCATTAAATAAAACAGAAAAAGTATATTTTGTTGTGTAGTAAAGTTAGTGAGTAAATATTAAACACCATATAATAAAGAATGATTGGTTTATTGACTTTATAATAAATTAATGATTGGTTTACTGACTTTACATTTTATTTAAAAAAAAAATGAATTTATGATTAAATAAAACAAATGATATTTTATTGAATAGTAAAATCGGTGGGTAAATATTAAACAACATATAATAAATGAATGATTGGTTTACTGACTTTACCTCCTATCCATTTAATATCATTTTATTCAAGATATAAATGTAAAAAAGTAGATTAATGATTCACTTACAAATTTGAAAGAAGATTTGAAAAAAAATATTGAGAAAATACCAGTATATGATAAAAAGATAAAAAGAAAAATTATATTTTATTATATAGTAAAGTTGGTGAATAAATATTAAACACTATATAATAAATAAATAAATAATTTACTGATTTTACATCATACCCACTTAATATAACTTTATTTAAATATAAATGTAATATCAGATATAAATGTAAAAAAATAAAATAAACCAATCATTAACTTACTACCTACCTGGCAGAAGGTCCATCAATCCATTAATTACTTATTAGACTGTTCAATGTTATTATCATTTTATTTAATACAGATATAATGACATTATATCCACTAATCCATTACTTATTAAACTTTTCAATGTTATTATCACTTTATTTTATTTATATATAAAAAATTAAACTAAATGATTGATTCACTCTAAAGTAGTAAACCAATTATTAACTTACTACCAAATACAAGATTCATCAATTCATTTACTGGTTAGGCTGATCAAGATTCATCAATTCATTAACTTCTTAGGCTGTTCAATGTTCTGAACAGAGTGCGGATAAAGCTTGCCTCGCAACTTTATCTGTATGCGGTGTATGGAAGCCATTAATTAACACAGCCGTTGCTGTTCCACTGGGATAAGTCAGTCTGTAGTCAATGATAAGGACCTGAAAAAAATTCCATGAAATTAATACCATATTAACAAGTGTAACTATTCAATTACAGACAAAAACCATTATTTTCTCAGTAGCCTACCTTTCGCAGAGGCACCAGTGCTAAAATGCCAACGAATGTAACTAGAAGCAGATATCCAATCATCCAGCCAATATGGGGTTCCTTTACTGTATCTGGATTATTACCTGGAGTGTTAACACCTGCCCGCTCATAGGTTTTCCGATTCAATGACAACAAATAGGATCCAAATCCTCCTACATAAGTAAAATTAACAAATTAATACCAATATCATTCTAATGACTAATGATACAGACTGAACTGAGTTGCTGTTTATGTTAAATTAACAAATTAATCCCAATATCATCCTAATGACTGATGATGGAGACTGAATTTAGTTGCTGTTCATGTCCTTAAATAAAATTAAGAATGTTTAGTCATAAAAGATAATACAGCTAGATTGCATATTTATAAAGTATTATGTAAATCATAAAATCAAGGTTCAAATACTTCCTAAATGAAAAGGTAAAGGAAAAGCAAATATATATACCACCGTAAGCAAGACTGTAACAAGCCACAATACAAGTCTGGATTATAGTATTCTCTTGCCTCGTGAAAGGAACTTTCAGTAATCCAAACCTAGCCAGGAATTTGCTCCATGATTTTATGAATACAAAGCCCAGCAACCCAGCAGAAACGTTCATGGTGGGAGCCAATCCAGTTGTGAGATTGAGATTCATAACAATGATACTGAAGATGGTTCCTATCACAAAGCTCACAAAGATCCCTCGCATGGATATTTGCTCCCTCCATGAAGGTATTTTGCTATCAAAATCTTCTAGAATACTCTGCTCCTTACGGCCATTTTCTCTATTCAAGCTCACCACAGTGCTCTGGTGTTTATCTTTCCCTCCATGATCTGTGTCTTCTACTGATAAATCATGAACATGAGCAATCCGTTTCACAACTTCAACTTGTGAATCTTCCATTACAAATCCAATAAAAAATTCTAGCAAACAACTGACATCCAGTTGTTACTATGTTAAAGGCTCCTGGATGATCGAAACACCGAGTTTCAGAGATACTGAGCATCGAAAGGTACTTAACCCTGCCAGAATCCAATTTGATCACGGAATTCACTGTAGGCATGATTGAGAGCAATCGTGAACGCCTTGACTTAGGATTCACAGGCCACAACGCGACAGAATAATTAGTTGGAGTTTACAAGGACACGACATGGAATTAAGCGGCGCCATAACTGCGACAATAGAATTCTGACAACGTACTCTCCATGTCAAGTAAACACGCTGCAGATATATTCCGTATCTGTATAAGCTCAAGTACTGTCGGTCACACAAATAATACAAGTGATAGAATTAATGGATGAAAGACCGTTCAAACCTATCCAGTTGATTCGTATTGTTACTGTCGTCCTGACCGTTAATACTTATCGCATCTTGACTGTGGCAAAATCTGATGCTGTGATACTGTAATGCAAAAGTTTTTGGTTTTTTCTGATATCTGTTAATATTACCTTGTTAATTTTGTCCTCTAAAATTTAGCAGGGAATCTTTTTATCACGTTGATTAGTATGGTTACTATTGTCCTGACAGCTAATACTTATAGCATCTTGTTTGTGGCAAAATTTGATGCAGTAGTCTTAATTGTTAATTGCTATTTTTCTTCTGGATTTTTATGTGTTTAAAATGTGGTCGGCATTTCGTGGAATCTTAAATTTCCGTCATATAATGTGTAGAAATAAAATACCCCATAAATTTTTCAGGTCTTATAAATTTAAAAATGACTTTCAAACCACTTAAATTTATAATCCGACCAAAAAATATCATGGGGAATTCCAGACAAAAAAAACAAAAACATCTAATTGTTACAAAAAAACAAAAACATTGCACTGCTACATAAAACAATATAAACGTTCAAACTCTGGCCAACAACCCTCCATTCCAAACTGTGATTCATGGATTTCACTGTTTGATGTGAAAAAATGATGGAGTCACGCGCTCTCTCCTTTCATCGCATCGTGATTGATTGCATATGTGGGTGGTCCGTCCTTCCTTTGTCATCAACTACCTTGTAATATATGGATGGTCCTTCCTGGTTTTACCATCAACTTCTTGTTTTGATTTTTTAATCCTTCCCGGAAATGATGACAAGATGCCACTGTTTTTGTCGTTACAGACTGTATGCAATGTTCTTGATCTCTTACCAACCACTCCAAAATATGGATTTCAACCTTCGTTTTTCTAATACATCCAATAGGCGCAGTGACATGAGACCTCTCATCTTATCGTGATGGATTTCACGCATGCGAGGTCGTTACTGGTTTAGCCTGTTGTATAGATTTAGACAAGCCTATATTTTCATGGTTGATTTGAAGTAGAGTACTTTATGGGCAAGGGAGGGGTCTCCTTATGTTTACTTCATTTTATTTGAATATTCATTTCATTTGATCTGAAACTGTTTAGTTGGCATGGGAAATCTTTTTGGTTTCTTTTAACCGGACATTATTGGGTTTAGTTTAAAGATATAGTTTTTTAATATAAATCAATTTAGTGACATAGTTTCAAAGATATAATTATTTTAGATATGGTTTTTCTCTATATATTAATTTAGTGACTTAGTTTCAAAGATATAATCGATATAATCATTTTAGTTCGATTGAGTGACTTAGTTTCAAAGATGTAATCATTTTACTTGGATAATTCCTTATATGATGAAATTAATTATGCCCATTTTATTTAGCTAGTTTGATGGGTTACATTAATATTTTTTTTGAAAGGTATAATTTTTATTTATTTAAATCAATTAGTCTGGTAATTTTAAATTTTAAAGATATAATATTTTTATTCTAGTGTAATTATTTTACGAAATAATTTAGTATATTTAGTCATGTATATTTTTTTAAGGTTTTAATGTAATCAAATCTATTTTGAAAGTGTAGAGGAAGATTGATAAGGTCAAAGATGACTTTTAATTTTATTATGTTATTTTTATGACATATCTTTTGTGGATTATAGAGACACATTCATCCTTGATACTAACTTATTTTTGAAATCAAGAGCATTTTTCATAGAAAAAAGAGTGCAAATGGCACTAATACCCATGGATATCTCGATGAAACACACATATAAGTTGTTTAGAAGCTAGTTTTTTCTCAACAACTATTTGGTATACATTAGACCCTTCTTGTCTAGTTCCCTTGCCTACAATTAGTCTTCTTTTTGTATTTGTTAAGGTTCTCAATTTTTGTTTACATTTGTCATTGCTAAATCCTCTTTCTTGCACAATGATTTCATTTGAATCTATATAACATGGACTAACTAGGAGGAAAATATATTTTTCTTTGTAGTTTTTATTTATTTTTTAGCTATACCAAAACCCTTGACACTTAATCAAGGTACCCATAAAATGTACCCAACTTTTATATCGGCACATTACTTAGAAGACTTCATCAGTACCTAGTGGCTTTGTTTCTTTTGTTTAACCTTTAAGCCTAGTTCATAGTTTCTCTCAATAATCAAGTAGTTAATCCACTCCCTTACTCTTACAATTTGTGTCATGGTTAAATGCTTCACTATAATGAATGTGCTACATTTTGGTAACTCCATGTGGAGTACACATTAACCCTACAATTTCTCAAGCACTCTGAACATAACTCAATTATGAGTTCAAATCATCTTATGGGTTTGTGCCAAAGTCAATAATTAACTTTGTTGCGTTCCTATTGGATGCCCTAAAATCATAATTGAGATATGAATTGCTTCTCAAGTTTTGGGTTTCCTTTTATTTTGTTCCTTAGTTCCCTTTTCCATGGAAAACTCTTGCTTTACCATATTCTTGTAGAGTGCATGGGCTATGTCACCCCATGATAGGATCTTTGACCACACTGTCAGCTAAGTTTTCCCTAAGGAAGGTTAAAATATTCCAACCCCAAGTTAAATGAATAATATGAACATAACTCAAAATGCTGCTCTAAGTACTCACATAATATATTATGTTGTTCAACTATTTAGCAAAGGGTTTCATTCAACATTCTCACCTCAACCTTTATTACCTTTAAATAGTACTATGTTTCCATCTTATTTAAGTATAATCCAAATGTACCATGGATGTTTCCAAATGTCTCCCATCAACATGACATATAATGTTGGCTTCATGCATGTTGTATATCCATGAACCATCATTAAAGAATTTTTGAGGTCTAAAATGGGTCTCCTAAGGAATATTATAAAATAATAGCGGAAATAATAAAATAAGATTAGATTACATCATCAAATTTTAGAGGGGGAAAAGAAAAAAACTATATTTTAAACCCGTATTTCAACTTATCTCCCTATGATTTTACTCAAATTTTGAGCAAGAGCACTTGTTGGATGTGGAATTTAATTCTTCATTCAAAGATCACTTATGTTGGATACTTTCAATGGACCCTAACACACGGAAAAATGATAAATACATGAAAAAACATGATTCACAATTATCATGTATTTCTCATTTTTTGTGAAGAAGGATCCATTGAAAGTAGCATGAGTACTCATTGGATAAGGAATTAAATTACGCATCCAACATGTGCTCCCACTCGAAATTTGAGTAAAATTGTAGGGAGATAAGTTGGAAAAGTAGTTTTTTATTTTTTATTTTTTAATCTTTTAATTTTAAATCCAAATTTGGTGAATCATACTTGATGGTTGATACCATCTTCTTGAATCGTATTGGTTCTTGTAAAGTTGATTTTGGTTTTACATTTTTGTTTTGACGCCCATTTTTTACTTCAAAATTTCTCTAATGGTCCTTCCCTTAGGACAAGAGGACATTTAATCTCCATCATTTCCATTCCAAGTAAACATGCAAGATAACATTACATGCAGGTCATGTGACCAACTCATGCCTTGCATGAAATAAATGGATTAAGAAAAGGAATAACTTGTCCAAACCATATAACTATTGTAAGCTATAGAAGCTTCCTTTTAAGTTTTTTTCCATGATCTTAAATCCTATTAATCAACCTTTAACCTCCAAGGTTGATGACAACGATCCTTCCCTAATATCATATGTTCCTTCTTCTTAAAGATGAGGGTCAAACGTGTTCTCACCTTGTCCAAGCATTGGTCCTAACTGAAGGGTCATCTCTTAGAAATTTTGTCATATTATATCTAAACATAGATAATAGATCCATTTCACCCATATAGGTGAAGTATGTACTACATGTATGAAATTTATTCAATTTCCAAGTGTCATGCTAGAAATATTAAAATAAAAATTATCCTAACCAGGCTTTGTCAGCTTAGTGCAACACCTTTACCCCTAGGACAGAACATTTTCCTCAAATGTGCGACATTAAATTGAAGGCTTGGCATTATTGTCATAATATTGGCACCCAATGTGCATAACACCATCATGTCTTGGATATAAAGGACACAAAATAAGCTGTCTTCAAGGGACATCCAATATTCCTCCCAAACACCAAATATAACATCTCAATGGAACATTACCTATTAATTTGACATGCAAATTGTGCCATTTTGACATGATGCACCAAGCTCTCTTCCTATTGTGGATCTCATTAGAAATAATGCCTCGAGATATGTTGGTGCTTCACAGAGGAAAATACCTAGGGTTCAAGAGTTTTCGAACAAAACCTCAAGGATATTGGCATTGTCAACATCTATAAACAAAGAAGGTCTCATCCAAGGTATGCAATAGGATTACATCAACTGTTTAAGTTATGTAGGGACACAAGAGCATAAGATGCAATTCTGGTTCACCATGACCCAACCTAAGCTATAGTAGTTTCCTCTATGTTACAGATAATCCAAATTCTTAAACACACATGTTCTTAACTTTTACCACAAACATTTCAATATTCAGAGACTATTTATATAGAATAGGTTGCACCTATACTACAATTTATACATGAAAATTTCTCTAAAAACCCTTTACAATATGTGCATAGTACAACTTTGAAAAGAAATGGGAAAAATAAGTTAAATCTTTATACATTGACATAATTATATACAACAACTAAAGTAGCTAAAGTAACAGAAAACTCCATGTAAATCCAAATCCCATCCATGATATTCATAATTAAACACAATATCACACATTAAACACACATATATGAGGCCAAAACTCTTGTGAGCTCTTATATTTATTTTAACATTAACCAAGATTTATACATAGTACATAAATCTAACAACAAAACTTGAAAGCAAACATTCAATTTATACCTCTCACCAATGCCATAAAATTCACATCCATATAATGTTTACGAAAAGACATCATATAAGAGCTTTTTCCTAATATTCTTGATTATAACCTAACTGTACAAAATAGAATGGAGCATGCTTGAACAGAGTGGCCGAACACAACATAACAAAATATCATAAACTAGAATAGAATTGGGAATAGACTTCAAAACCTTGGTCAAAAGAAACAATCTCTTTTATAGCATAAGTCATCTAAATCTACATTCAGGGGTACATTTCCAACTCATATAGTAGGGTTTTCCTTTCTTGTTCCGACCCCAATTGTCCACCACTCCATCTCGTACCAAATATGTCACCTCAGTCCATGTCTAACTAACTTGCATCACCAGAAGATACTCAGTTGGTTGAAGAATAAAATGATTACCATATACTCTTTATTGGACACTTTTGTTTAGCATCCATCCGCTAATATTTTTCATAATATGTCAAGCATATATTTGTTGAGCCTTTGTGTGGTATTCTTCTTTCGTTATCCACCCCTTCCTACACAGTAGCACCCATACTTCATCAAAATTTCAATTTTTTTTTCCCTTATCTCTTCTTTGTCCCAATAAGGTAACACTAGGGTGATGCATTTTCATATTCCCCACCAATAGATTTTCTGGCCTTCCCCTTAGATTTTCAAACCCCTAGTGTTGTGTTGAGGTCCTTACCTTTGGACTTCACTCCTACTCAATCCTCTTCGATTCCCAACCTTATGTTCGTTATCTTTCATGTTAGGTTTAGGGAAACTCCTCCTAAGCATTTTGCTCTTTTTGTTGTCACCTTGTTTATAGCATGCTTATGTCCTCCTCCTTTCTCTTCAACCCATCCCATATCTCATTTGAGAGGCAATCTCTTAACCCTTCTAGGATCAGATAACAAGGTATCTTTTGCATGTTGTTTTTGTTTCTTGTTGTTCTTTATAATATTGTACTCTTTTGTCTTGCCTTCATTATCAATGGAAGCATATTTGTTAGACTAATTGTGTCAATTTCTTAACACTTAAGGAAATTAACACAGGTGTTCTCTTCTTGTCTTTTGTTTTCTTGGGTTAGATATGTTCACCCAAGGATGGTGTTTCCTTTGTTTTTATTTTTTTCCTTTAGTTTTTAATACATCTTCCTAAAGGAGAAAATGCTAGCTCTTCCTCTATTATGTTTGGGGCATGCACCCACATTTCTCCTTCATATTAGGCTTGTAGTCTTATAACATATTTTACTAATTAAAATGTTCCCATGGAAAATTCAGGTATCATACATCTTACCTTTTGATATACACAATTTAATGCAAGTATCACACCTTTTAACATTCTTACTATTAATACATAGTATAACTCTTTGCTCTCTTCACATTATTTCTCTTTCATACTCTAGTTTCTTAAATTAGCTTTTTTCTTCTCCAATATTATTCTCTTCTCTTGCATAACTACTTCTTAACCATACTTTCCTTCTTATCATGTATGGTTACTTGTTATCCCTACTTTCAATTTGTATAAATTATTTCTCATAATACTCCCACTTATAGCTTTTACAATTCTTCATAGTTAATTTTAATATTTGCATAAAGAAACTTCCATGATATTTTTTACCTTACCATATGAAATTTTCCCTCTTATGTGAAGGACAAGGATAATATCATTAGAAACTATGCGTTCTTCCCTTTACTACATGATTGCCTCTTTTTATTTTACATTATGTTCTTTCATTTTCCTTTCTTTATTTTGTAATTACTCTTAATTCCTTAATCATTTCCGGTATCTTTGTTTTATAATTACTCTTAATTCTTTAATCACAAATCAATAACATATTATAACAAATACTACCATTGAAGAATATTCATTGGATCTTACATTGATTACTTGAAGTCCCATCGTTGCTTTCCATTCAGGAAAACTAATAACGACAAATTTACAACCAGGACCATTCAAAACATTATTCCTTTTCCATTTAATCAGGACAAATTTACAACCAAGACTTTTCAAAACTTCAAGTCGTCGAAATGGAAAGAGTTGGGAGGGTCACGGGTCACGTCATTTCGTCTTATTTATTGTTTTTTTCCTTCGTGGACTGTGGCTATGCCAGATTGTAATATTCCTCCAGGGGATATTTAAACAAGTGGCACATATTGCATTTAACATATTATTTAAAGGGGAATGTAAATTTACCACGCTTTTTGCCCTAGTGAACATAAGCAAGCTGCATTGTTTGACATGTGAACCCGATCTTTTCAGTCGTATTTCAATAATTCCTTATTAGTCAAATATCCCGATCTTTTCCGTCGTATTTCAATAATTGCTTATTAGTCAAATATTACGGTACACGTGCTTGAAAAATAACATTATCCACTATTGGTTTAAAAGAATGAAATTTAATCAAATGAGAATAAACAACAAAGATTGAGGATATATCACAAGAGAGTAAATAATGAATATCAACGTGGGAAGGTTAATAGAGTTTTATTAGGTTGATAAGTGTGTTTATTTTGGAATAGATTTTTTTAATTAGTATAATTATATAAATTAAATGATCAGTAAATATTGATAAGGATTAATCCATAATAAGTATCAAAATATTTACTTTTATTTTACCATTGAGATTTTTAAATTATTGGTTTTGTTAAAATACCATGGGTCAATACCGTGACTTATCAATACCACATGCCCAAAAAACCATACCTCACTTCAAATGACACTTGTTCATATGTGATTCTCCATTTTTTTTTCTTAAATTAAGGATTTAACCTCCATGGAATATTCTTAGTAGTTATCCCCTTCCTTTCCTTTTATTTAAATTGATTAATTAAAAAAAAATTATATGAATAATTGCCATATGAAATGAATTATGTTTTTTTGGACATGATGGATTGATAAACTATACCCCATGGTATTTTAACAAAGTTTATTTATAGATTAAGAATCTTTGTTACAAGTGTTTCTAAATCTATATATTTTTAACTCATACCTTAGTTCCTTTTATAATCAATAATAGTAATAAGTTAAAATAAACTTATAATTTAGCCTTTTTAATGACTTTTTAATCTTCGTAATGTGAGATGTATCATGAGAAGTGTTTTGGTGCTTAACATGGATTGATGCCAATCCAGATTTACCAACTATTTAATTTTTATGGTTGTCTTAGGGTGGGTGAAAGCATGGAGCTCGGTTGACCTTTTTGGCGAAGCTAGGGTGCATTTTGGTGAAAAAAATTAAACTCAATCGAGCCATTTTAAGCACTTGATTGAGTGATCTTTAAGTGATAGATCGAGCTTCTTAAGGGACTTAAACATAGTTGAATCAAGCATTTAAACAAACTCTCGATTGAGCACAGTTACAACTTGGTTGAGAATGAGGCCTCAATCGGGAGATAGAGCTTGATCGATCTTTATGTATCGATTGAGCATTAGGGCTATATCAAACCTCAATGCTTGATTGAGCCCTTATCTCTTGTTCAAAAAGCAAACCACAAGGAAGGAGTTCAACACAGGATTTCTAAGCTTGATTAAGATGGATAACTCATTCTAAGGTCAATTAAGATGGACAAACTCAATCCATCTGCCCAAAAAAGAACTCATTCTAAGCTTGATTAACATGGACGAACTCAATCGAACTGCCCAAAAACCTTGCAAATGACCTAGAAGCTCAAGCCAAGGTAAGTTTCCTATCTTTTTTATCTCTTTTATTTAATCTTTATTGCAAAATAAAATAAATAATTTTGAAATAAAAACTCACCATACAAAAACCACAAAAAATAACCACCAAAGTCACCATGAAAACCACAAAATACCACGAGGAAAACTTGGAAAACACTTGAAAACCCTTGAAAATCACAAAAAAACAGCCTAGAAAACCACCAAGAAAATACTTGAAAACCAACAGAAAAAACTATAATTTAGGTTTTGATTTTTTTGTTTCATTGTATATGTTTTTTACAATGGTAGCATGTTTATTATGAATTTGTTTTATGGTAAAAGCTTGATTTTTAAATTATTTTAGGTTTTAAAGTTTTTCCTTAGGAATTTAGTGAAATAATTTTTCAAAAAAAAAGAGTTTTTCCTTAGGAATTTAGTGAAATAATTTTTCAAAAAAAATGATTATTTTTGTTATTTAAAATGCATTTCAAATTTTGAATAAATATGACAAAAAATATGCCTGAAAAAAACTCCAAAATAAAAGCAACTAAACATAAACCAATAAAATAAATAAAATTAGGAACTAGATGATGGGCATGTAATATGGTTGCTCATGTAAACATCTATTTATCAAAATACAGAAATTTTATTTTCACTTTTTAATTTTACAATTAAACTAATTAAATTTTAAATTCACTTTGATAAATTAATAAAATTTGTTTTTTTAAAAAATGATTGTACTTACATAAAAGATATTTAGCAAATGAAAAATTTCCAAAACTTTAATTAATATATATATCTTATATCGGATTATATATATATATCATATATCTATATATATATTATATATATATATAATTTATATATATATATAATAGGAATTAATATATAATTAACATAACTACTTATATATAAACTGTAAATAACACTTTAACACACACATATTAAAACTATGATATAACTAATATATTTAGTTTATTTTAATATAACTATATAATTATTAACTAAATTTAACTATACTAATAGTTGCACCGAAAAGTGTAAAAGAGCAGAGACAGGAGGAGTGGGGAATGTGGAAGGTAATAATCAAGTGAAATATATAGAAAATAAAATATAATCAAAATTTGAGTTTCTATATATGTTTTAAAGAATGTAGCAGAGGTTAAATTAAAGAAGAAAGTTACACTGAGATAAATGTCCCCAAACAATGGAAATCCTTCCAGACACTAGATAGATAGAAAAGGAGTTCCATTTCATTAGTATTATAGACATATTTGTGCATTGTTAAGCGAATAAATCGTTCTTGCAAACAAGACCGATCTCCCTAGTATCAATTGATATCTAGCAACAAGCGGGACAAGCAAATCTGCTTTTCTCTAAACATATTTCGATTCATTAATAAAAACTAAGAGGTTTTTTAGACCCTACCTTAAGGTCAACGCTAGTTTGTGGCAGCCTTGCTCCAACTACTTCAAAATGTTTCCTTTTAATAACCTGCAAACACAAACAAGCACACATCAAAGAACACCTGCATAACTAATATAGTAAATCATCTTCATCATAGTGATCAAGGAATCTATGAAATAAACCATTAAACACAACTTATTGAGAAAAATAAACTTGATTGTATTAACTTTGAGAAAGAAGAACTTTACTACCTTGGTGCCTTGATGCTGTACAAGCTTGTTGGGTCCCTATAATACTAGTGATTACCCCATTACTATTGTAGTTATACCCCTTATTAATATTGTTGTGCCCCTATTGCCCCCATATTGTTATTACTATGCTCCATAGAATCCCTCTATTGTTAATTTTGTGGCTTTATATTATTATTGTTAGGTCGGCTGGTTTATATTGTG
>APFE031239429.1:0-22690 GCA_000404065.3 Pinus taeda
TTTACGTGTGATCTAGTATGGTAATATACATCGACCCTAGACACTAAGATGTGTCAGGGGCTCAATCTTCAAACCGTCACCTCGGCTTTGGGGTGTGCACGAGTGAAAAAATCCAGAGGATTATCCCCCTCTGAAAAAGAAGGGAAGCGAAAGGGATAATTCACCGGATAAAAAAAACACTCCAAGGTGTACTCGTTTGCTGATCG
This sequence comes from Pinus taeda, assembly GCA_000404065.3. Taxonomy (NCBI): domain Eukaryota; kingdom Viridiplantae; phylum Streptophyta; class Pinopsida; order Pinales; family Pinaceae; genus Pinus; species Pinus taeda. The sequence continues at coordinate 207 of APFE031239429.1, forward strand.
AGTCCCACATCCTAGGCCTGTTACAAATTCAAGAAACATCATACTAGCATCACTTATTACAATTCCCCGTAGGGTGTGGAATCTGGTTACAAAGAAGAAATATGATGAGAAGATAGAAGGAGAGTTAAAAAACTCTGTTGACTGATGACATCTGATGGTACAAGTGTCCTCTGGATCATCCCTGGGCATGGAGTCGTCACATAATCATCAGGTGCTACTCCAGTAGTCAACAGGGAGTTTAGCATATTGTTGTATACCCAAAGAGAAAAGAAAGAAATTAGATCAAACTGCTGAGAAAGGATATCTTGTGGGATATAGCAAGAATGCTAAGGCATATAGAGTCTATCTTCTAGGGAGTAAGAAGGTAGTAGTTCGGTGGGATGTAAAGTTCATGGAGGATAAAGCTTTTAGAAAATCCCGAGAAATGCCTTCTGAGGAGGAGTCGAAAGACAACCATTGGTCAGACCACTTCAACCAGCGGAAACTAGTACCAGAAATCCAACTGAAGACAGGACTTCAGAACAGGAGGAATCTCAAGAAGAAGTGGAGTTGATAGATGTACCTACTACCAGTGGAAGAACGAGCCGAGAACTCCGACAAAATCTACAGGATGCAAAAGACTTCATTAGTGCACCTAGGAACAGTAAAAGGGAGCAAAGAGAGCCAGACAGATACCAGGCCTTAGTAGCTCAAGTTGGGGAACTATCTAGTTTTTAGGAGGCCGTTCAACCTGAAGTATGGGTAGATGCTATGGTGGAGGAATACAGCTCCATAATGGTCAATGATGTCTAGGAAATGGTTCCTAGGCCTCAGGACAGATCAGTGGTAGGTTCGAGATGGATCTACAAGGTCAAATATGTTGCAAACAGCAATGTGGAAAAATACAAAGCCAAGTTCGTGGTTAAGAGGTATGCTCAAAAAGAAGGGATAGACTACGAAGAAGCCTTCAACCCAGTGGCCAAATATACTTCTATTAGGACCGTGATATCTCTTGCAGCTAGATGGGGTGGGAGATTCATTAGATGGATATCAAGATGACATTCTTGAACGAGGTAATAGAAGACGGAGTATACATCGAACAACCAGAAGGTTTTGAGACACATGAGAAGAAATTTCATGTATTCAGATTAAAGAAAACCTTGTATGGGTTGAAACAAGCACCTAGCCATGGTACGGTCGAATTGATGGCTACTTGCAAAAGATGGGGTTCGTCAAGAGTGACGTAGACCCTAATCTCTACTATCTGGTTGTAGAGAATGAGCCTCTAATCCTAGTGTTATATGTGGATGATCTCTTCCTGACAAGATCATCTAGGTTCATCAAAGACTGCAAGAAGATCCTAGCTACAAAATTCGACATGAAGGATTTGAGACAGATGCATTATTTTCTGGGGTTGGAAGTTTGGCAGCAGAAGGGTGAGATCTTCCTGGGACAAGGGTGATATGCTGCAAAAATCTTGAAGAGATTCAGGATGCAGCACTGTAGACCTATGGCTACTCCAATGATCACCAACTGGAAGAAGATTGATGCATCAGAAGATAAAGATGTTGATCCCACCTTGTACAGGCAGTTCATAGGTCCCTGATGTATCTAGTCAATACCAGGCCAGACATTTGTTATGCTATCAACACCTTCAGTCAGTTCATGGTAGAACCTAAGAGGGCGCACTAGGCAGCAGCCAAGCATGTTCTCAGGTATATACAAGGAACAGTCGAGCATGGACTATTGTACACCAGAAGCAATGACATCAGGCTGAGTGGGTTCACTGACACAGATTGGGCTGGAAGTTCAGTAGATAGGAAAAGTACAACTAGATACTATTTCAACATTGGATAAAGAATGACCTCCTAGTGTAGTAGGAAACAAAAATCTGTGACTCTGAGCTCAGTTGAAGCAGAATATATGGTAGCTAGCATAGCTTTGTACGAAGCCATATGGCTTAGGAAATTGCTTGTGAATCTATTCAGGAGAAGGATGGAAGCGACTAGGATCATGAGTGATAATCAAAGTTGCATCAAGCTCTCTGAGAATCTAGTATTTCATGATCAGTCGAAGCACATTGATATCAGGTGTCACTTTGTCAGAGACTGTGTCCAACGAGGGGCAATAAAGTTGAGGTACACTCCTACAGGAGAACAGGTGGCAGACATCCTCACCAAGGCTCTAGGAAGAACAAAGTTTGCTCATTCCAAGGAGATGATGGGGATGGTAAAGAATCCATTTCAATAATGGATAAGTATCAGAAGTTGCAATGCAGCAGTTAGCAGTGGCAGTACTATGGGCAGCATGATGCAGCAGGTTGAGAGGGAGCTGCAGTACAAAAGCAGCAGTGGCAGTGTCATGGGCAGCAGTACAGGAAGTAGTAGTGTAGAGGATGTGAGGCAGCAAATCGAGCATCAGCACAAGTACCGATGCGGAAGATTAGTGTGATGGTTCTATGGTGAAACATTGCTAGAGCACATTCCTTGCTAAGAGGGAGTGTTGATTTTTGGTAGCATCAAATGTTCTCTAGCCTTGAAATTTGGAGGGGAGGCTAAGGCACATGAGATCTCCAAGACCCAGAAATTGTTTCAAGAAATTCCATCTGCATGAGGAGTTATTAAAATAATTAATATTTTTAATGGGTTCCAAGTCTAAACTTAGGAAAATAAAAATATTAATGGGTATTAATAAATATAAGGATGAGAAGCTTCTAAGAGACGAGGATCAAGTCTGTTTTAATATTAGCCATTGATTAGGTACATAATCTCGATCGTTGATTAATCAACAGGAAAAGTATAAGAGAATACTTGAGAGCCATTTGGAGACACACCAACGGATACTCAATATCTCAAGGAAATTCAATTCTTAAGATAGAGGAGATCGATTTCAGAGGGAGTTGCAGGGTGGAGGAAGAGGAGGGCCTCAACAGCAAGCAGTGATTGAGGAGGAGGTGACACAGGGGAAATGGAAGACAACGCAGAAAGAGAGAGACAGTCCAAAGGAGTGATGCAGGGCCTACGCAGGATGGACGCAGAGCCACTTAGAGCCATGTTGGGTCAATCAGAGTGACGCATGAGGGGGAGCAGGGTCTCCAAAGTGTCAGATGGTCTCAGAGGGAAAGTCTCAGGTATCTTCTTTCAGTTTCTCTGTAAAATCATTTCTTGTAAAAGCAATTGCTGCTTAAGATTAATAAAGCCCTCATCTGCTGCACCGGTTTTCTCGCATTGGGTTTTTCTAGGGACAATTGTCCAAAATAACTGTGTCGATGTGATTGATTCTTGTGCATGTATTTTTTCTCTGGGTAATTGTGTGATAACTGCAGTAAAATTTATTTTAATATTTGTTTAAGGAATTTCGTAAATAACTTTTGAGAATAATAAGTAGGTTAAATAAATCAATTGCTGCAGTAATAGAATTTCAGTTTAGAAATTTTCACAGATTTAGGAAGCGCATTACTTGAGAAACCTCAATTTTGGTTGCATTGTCCCGTTTTCCCATTCCATATTTTTTACTCCCCTCCACACATTACAAGCCCTATTTCATCATTTTCCTTCTCTAGGTCCACATGACCACCAAGTCCGCAAAGGTACTGGCACACCCCCTCCCCTTTTCCACATATCCAGGTCGGGCCTAGAAATGTTACCCTAGAGGTTGATGCAGTTAAAAGAAAGTTAAAAGAATAACATGGCCACAAGCAAGAAACAAAAGAAAAGAATATTACAAGATGTGAAAGATGGTCGAGACATTAATATAGTACATGGGCAAAAGCCAAACATGAGCTCTACCCCTTCTTATGGCCATCACCCTAGTTCCTAGGGCCCCATGAGTACCCGTACGCCATTAAGGAACCCATGCACATCCCAACTGTGATATTCCCACTTAGCAATATGGCTAAGGGGAAATATCAATTTTGGCCATTTTGTCTTATTTTGCATTTGTACTTGGGAAAAGTGGGTTATGGAGCTCCACTTTAATTTTGAACCTAAGGAAAAGCCCACACATTAGAGAAAGGGAAGAAAATCGAAGTGTTAGTGGGAAGTGGAGACCACTCATGGAGAAGTACGGCCCACCCAGGAAATATCCACTCCTTGCAGGGAAATTGATGGGGAGTTCAAATCGTTGGGCCCACATGGGAAATTGGAGAAGCACTTTGACAAAAGAGGAGAAGGCACTCATTTTTGGCATTCCTGATCATTTGAGCATTTACCTTGACTAGCACAATTGAGCTGGATGCAAAGTCTACATGTGTTGTTGACCATAAGAGATTTTCAGGCGAGAAACTCACCCCTTACTTCGGTGGACTTCGAGTGCCAGCCCTAGGAGGGAATTCCATTCATCTTCAAATCGATCCAAGGGAATTTCAGCATGTTCTTAGAGCAACTTCAGGAGAGCCAATGTAGGCTTGCGCAATCCCTTCACTTGCTACACGTGGGACACTTAAAGGAGGTTGATTTTGGGAATGAGATCATGGGAGCAGCCTGGAAAGGAGATTTGTTGAGTTTTCCAGCCATTTTGGGAGCCTTTGGTAACATTATTCACATGTGGGTCAAAATACCCAACAGTTGGACGAGCTAGGGGAAATTGGGGTGAATTTTCGAGATCAACATTTGGCCAATTCCTTTGTGGGTTTTTGTGGGTCTTTGGTGGAGAGCCTGGGGTTAATTTCTCGAAAGTTTCTGAGCACTGGAGGAGGCCCTAGCAACTATTGTTGCAGCCAGTATTGTAGTTTTCACTGGGACAACACAAATATTGTTGGGGATAGCCACATTGCATGTTAGAGCAATTGATTCCATAACCTAGACATTGTTATCTTGCCATTGGCAAGCCTAGGGGCATGCTTTCTGATCTTACCTTTGTACCCAACACTTATATCAATAAAATGGCTCGACTCAGCTCATCGCAGTTTATGGAGATTTCTGGTTGTTTAATGTGTTGTAAATTTTGCGTGTGTGTTTTTGCTATGTTTGATTTGTTTATCATTGTAAATTTCCACTAGGAATATTACAGTGGTATCAGAGCTCATAGTCTTGGCTCAACCTGTGGGAGCAACATCATTCTATGACACCAGAGGACCAATAGAACGTGACTTACCAGAGGCATAGGTACAGGAGCAAAAAGAGGTAGCTACAAATTACCCCAGATCCTGTGATAGTTGAACCAGAGGTCGAAAGGCCAAACATGGGGGATAATGAGGGAGATAGAAGGAGTAAAGAGGAGGAGTTTGCCCAACATCTTCTCAAGGCAATTCAAGATTTGTCGAAGGGTATTGAGTCGCTGAGGCAGAAAAAATTGCAATAACAACAGGGGCAAAGGGATTCAAGAGGAATTCCAAATTGGCGAGGGCTCTGGTACTTTGCATCACGAAGGGGGTCATGGCCCCAATGCACCCCTTATTCCCAACACACCACCCAGGTCCACTATTTCCACATCTATAACATCCAATGCTGGAGGGCCGCAAGGGCAGGAGGAGATGCCCATGGAGGACTATTTTGTGGAGTATCAGTCCTATGGGCTTGACTTTAGAGAGGCCATTACCTTCAAGGACTTTTGTCAGTTGAAAGGTAATAACAGGGAAAATGGCAAGGTGGAGGAAGTTACATGCATGGTACCGATTTGCAGTGCAACATGGGGAGATTGTTCCTCCCAACTTTCGATGGTTCGTCCAAGAGCTCAATGAAAGCACGGGTTGAGAAGTTAGATGTTTAATTCCAACTCAACCAAATGACAGAAGGGGAGGCAATTAAGATTGCCACGTTGCATTTAGAGGGAGAAGCTCACGACTGGTGGTTCCACGAGTTAACCACGATGGGGCATGTAGGGATTACAGCCTATGAGGATTTCACTAGGAGGGCGTTGGAGCAATTTGAGAGGAGAGACTCGGAGGAGCATTTTGGGGAGCTAACAAGGCTCAAGCAGACAAGGAGTGTTGAGGCCTACATCTCTAAGTTTCTGAGGTTGTCAGTGATGCTGCCTAACCTATCAAAGGCCACGAGGGTTTTCATGTTCGTAGAGGGGCTAGCAGAGCCACTGAGGGGATTAGTGAAGTCCAACATGCCCACCACCTTGCAAGATGCAGTTGAGAGAGCGCGAGACTTGCAAGATGCCCTACCTAGGACCAAAGCGCCAGTACCACTGAGACAAGGATTCCAGCAAAGGGGGAGAGACACTAGGGCTCCACCACCAAGAGCCAATTAGGGGTGAGGACAGCTGGATGAGGAGACCCAGAGAGATCTCCGGAGGAGGAAGCTATGCTTTACTTGACAGGAACCGTGGGAACCTAGGGCATAGATGCAAAGCGGGGAAGGCCCACTACATTTAGGTCTACTCTGATAGTGACCATGAGGACAATGTAGAGTTGGAGGCAGGCAGAGATGACAGTGTGGCACACATGGAGAGGGGACCACCACCGCCGCCAAGGGGAGCCCCTTTCGCACCAGCATGAGGGGTCCTTGCATCCTTATATGGGGTACCGAAGTTTTTGACGATGAGGATCAAAGGCACAGTACAAGGGCAACGTGCCTCAATTTTGGTGAACACCCAAGGGGAGCCCCTTTCGCACCAGCGGGAGGGGTCCTTGCGTCCTTATGTGGGGTACCAAAGTTTTTGACGATGAGGATCAAAGGCACAATAAGGGGTAGCATGTCTCAAATTTGGTGGACAGTGGGGCCATCCACAACTTCATTGATGTGCAGTTCGTGCAGAGGAGAGGGATCACAGTTTGAGGGGTTCTCAGTCCTTGTGCTGAGGGACAAGACCATGTAGTGTACACGCTATGTTCCCGCTCTGACAGTGACTATGCGGAACTATTCAATCACTGATCATTTCTTCGTGGTGGATGTAACAGACACATATGTGGTGATGGGTGTCCAGTGGCTCTATTCTCTTGGTCGGGTCATTAATGATTGGAGGAAATTGGAGATGGAGTTTATAGAGGTAGATGGCAACTTGGTGGTCCTTAGGGGCATGCACCCTTACCCACCATAGACAGTTTCAGCACACAGGATGGAGGTCCACCTAAGGCATGGTGACACTGAGTGGCTAGTAGAGTTGAGCATTTCTAAGGCTAGCGTTCATCCCAGGCCACCACACTCTGATGTATAGGTCATCTTAGATAGGTACCAGGTGGGGTTTGGAGACATACCGCCAAGGCATCCACCTGATCGAGGTTTGAGAAAACGATTGAGTTAGAGACAGGGGTATAGGCCGTGATTACCACCCCGTACAAACATCCCAAGGCTACAAGGATGAGATTGAAAGGGCCATTTGTGAGTTGTCGGCACTTGGGCATATTAGGCCTAGTTCTAGCCCTTTTGCTTCATCATTTGTCCTGGTGAAGAAGGATGGGTCCTTACACATGTGCATAGACTATCGAGCCCTCAACAAAAAGACCCTGAAGAATCGATACCCCATTCCACGACTAGATGAGTTGATGGATGAGCTGAGACCTAAGTTCTTCTCGAAGATCGACTTGTGTTTGGGTTACCACCAGATTAGAGTGAGCGATCAAGACATCCCTAAGACAACCTTTAGGTGTCACTATGGGCACTTCGAGTTCTTGGTCATGCCTTCGGGCTAACTAACACACCAGCCACCTTCCAATCCTGCATGAATCATGTTTTTCATGAGTAGTTGCAGAAATTCGTGTTGGTGTTCTTTGATGATATTTTGATCTATAGTTGAACCTGGGAGGAGCACTTGCAACACCTATTGATGGTGTTACGTATTTTGGAGGAGAACTAGTTTTACAACAAGTTGTCCAAGTCTGAGTTCGGGTTGACAAAGATGCTCTATTTGGGGCATATTATTGGGGAGGATGGTGTGAGAGTACAAGAAGAAAAGATTAGGGTCATCCGAGACTGGCCAATGCCCTTAAATGCGATAGAGTTGAGGAGTTTCATAGGTATCTGTACCTACTAATGGAAGTTCGTGAAGGGCTTCTATCAGTTAGCAGCTCCCCTCACCGATTTAACGAAGAAGGGGGCGTTCAAGTGGACAAATGGGGTAAAGGCAACTTTTGAGCGCCTCAAACAAGCTATGAGAAATTGCCTAGTGTTGGCACTCCCAGATTTCGCACATCCTTTATACTTGAGTGTGATCCATCAAGCGAGGGAAAAGGAGCAGTCTTGATGCAGGGGGGCACTCGATAGCTTTCAAGAGTCGGAAGCTATTACCCCATAAGAGGCTATACTCCATATATGACAAAGAGATACTAGCAGACATCATGCATGCACTAGCCAAGTTCAGGCAGTACTTGGTGGGAAACAGGCTTCGAGTGAAGACCGATGACAACAACCTAAAATTCTTCTTGGTGCAGAAGCATCTATAGGAGAGGCAATAGAAGTGGGTGAGCAAGCTTCAGGCATACGACTTTGACATTGAGTATGTCAAGGGTAAACACAACGTGGTAGCTGATGCGTTGTCGAGGAGGTCGACCACCATTTCATTGATGAGCATTGCGCCAGATTGGAGGGCGCAGTCACTAGTGGAGTATTCCAAGAACAGATTTTCATGTGAGGTCCTTGAGGGTGCAGTGATAGATGACTGGTACAGGGTGATGAACGAGGTGATTTACTTTCGAGACCAGATTTATTTAGTGCCCAACTCCCAGTTGAGGAAGAAGAGCATGCAAGTTGCCCATGACTCACAGTTAGCAAGGCATCAGGGGTTTACCAAGACCTATATCAAGGAGCGCTTTGCATGGAGGGGTCTGAACGATGATGTTTTGAGGCATGTGCGGGAGTGTGATATGTGCCAAAGGAACAAGGGTGAGTAGACACACCCTGTTGGGTTGCTACAACCTCTTCCTATCCCAGAGGGGAAATGGGAGAGCATATTGATGGATTTTATTACTAGGTTGCCCCCAATCGAGGAAAAGGACTGCATATACGTGGTGGGAGACAAATTGACGAAGTTTGCCCACTTCTTCACTATTTCAGCCTGGTCTTCAGCCTCACAGGTGGCTTAACTGTTTTTCAGAGAGGTATTTCAGCTCCATGGTCTTCTGAAGACCATTGTCAGTGATAGGGACAACAGGTTTATGGGGGGATTTTGGTAGGAGTTGTTCCGACTAGTGGGCACAAAGCTTACTCCAAGTACAAGTTACCACCCCCAGACTAATGGGCAGACATAGATAAGTCAACAAATGGCTGCATGGCTACCTACGTAACTATGTGACGGCCCATCAGCGTGGATGGATACAGTGGTCGCATTTAGGTGAGTATTGCTACAACACAATGTACCACATGTCCATAGGTATGTCCCCATTCATAGCTTTATACTGTTATGATGCATTATCTTTCGCTGACGTGATGTATGGAGACAGCAAGGCCCCTAGGGCCAAGAATTGGATTCAGTAGAACCAAGAGATATTGCGGGCTTTCATAGATAACCTGCAGACTACGCAAAATAAAAAAAACTCTGCAAACAGGAGCTGAGTAGAAAGGCAGTTCGAGGTTGGGGACTTGGTCTTCCTGGGACTTTTAGTCGTACAGACAGTTGACACTCAAACAAAATGGGGCCGAGAAGCTCAAGCCCCATGGGTCATGAGAAGATTTGGGGAGGTGGCATATGAGCTAGAGCTACCCTCGGGGAGCCGAGTTCATAACATTTTCCATGTGTCTTGCCTGAAAAAGGCACAGGGTCAGCGAGTGATAGCAACTACAGAGCTAACACCAATGGATGATGAGGGGCACTTGGTTCTGGAGCCTTAGGCTATTTTGGATACCTGTGAGAGACACTTGCGGAACCGGGTCATCAAGGAATTTTTTATTAGGTGGAGGAATTTGCTTGATGAGGATGCCACTTGGGATGGAGAGCAGATACTTCAACATCATTCATTTCAGTTGCTTGAGGACAAGCAACATTTTGGCGGGGAGGACTATGATATTCCCACTTAACAATATTGCTAAGGGGAAATATCAATTTTGGCCATTTTGTCTTATTTTGCATTTGTACTTAGGAAATGTGGGTTATGAAGCTCCACTTTAGTTTTGAAGCTAAGGAAAGGCCCAAACATTAGAGAAAGGGAAGAAAATCAAAGTGCTAGTGGGAAGTGGGGACCACTCATGGAGAAATACGGTCCCCTAGGAAATACGCACTTTTCCTTGGAGGGAAATTGATGGGGAGTTCAAATGGTTGGGCCCACATGGGCAATTGGGGAAGCACTTTGACAGAAGAGGAGAAGGCACTCATTTTTGGAATTCTTGATCATTTGAGCATTTACCTTGACTACAAAACTTGTTCATAACATTTTCCATGTGTCTTGCCTGAAAAAGGCACTAGGTCAGCGAGTGATAGCAGCTACAGAGCTACCACCCATGGACGATGAGGGGCACTTGGTTCTGGAGCCTGAGGCTATTTTGGATACCCATGAGAGACACTTGGAGAACGGAGTCATCGAGGAATTTTTTATCAGTTGGAGGATTTACCTGATGATGATGCCAATTGGGAGGGAGAGAAAATACTTCACCGTCATTCATTTAAGTTGCTTGAGGAAAAGCAACATTTTGGCGAGAAGGACTGTGGTACTCCCACTTAGCAATATTGCTAAGGGGAAATATCAATTTTGGACATTTTGTCTTATTTTGCATTTGTACTTAGGAAAAATGTGTTATGGAGCTCCACTTTAATTTTGAAGCTAAGGAAAGGCCCAAACATTAAAGAAAGGGAAGAAAATTGAAGTGCTAACAGGAAGTGGGGACTACTCATGGAGAAATACGACCCCCCTAGGAAATATGCACACCTTGGAGGGAAATTGATGAGGAGTTTGAATGGTTAGGCCCACATGGGTAATTGGGGAAGTACTTTGACAAAAGAGGAGAAGGAACTCATTTTTGGCATTCTTGATCATTTGAGCATTTACCTTTACTAGCATGCTTGAGGTGGAGGCCAAGTCTACATGTGTTGTTGAGCACAAGACATTTTCAGGCGAGAATCTCACCCCTTGCTTCGGTGGACTTCAAGTGCCAGCCCTAGGAGGGAACTCCATTCATCTTTTGATCAATCCAGGGGCATTTCAACGTGTTCTTGGGGCAGCGTAGGCTTGTGCAATCCCTTCACTTGCTACACACGGGACACTTAGAGGAGGTCGATTTTTGGGCCGAGATCGTGGGAGCAGCCCGGAAGGGAGATTTGCTGAGTTTTCCAACCATTTTGGGAGCCTTTGGCAACATATTCACAGGTGGGTCGAAATACCCAATAATTGGAGGAGCTAGGGGAAATTGGGCCAAATTTTCGAGTTCAACATTTGGTCAATTCCTTTGTGGGTTTTTCTGGGTTATTGGTGGAGAGCTTGGGGCTAATTTCCCAGAATTTTCTGAGCACTAAGGAAGCCATAGCAGCTATTGTTGCAACGAGCAGTGTAGTTTTCACTGGGACAACACAGAGATTGGTGGGGACAACCACATTGCATGTTAGAGTAGTTGATTTCATCACCTAGACATTGTTAGCTTGCCTTGGGCAAGCCTAGGTGCATGATTTATGATCTTATCTTTGTACCAACACTTAAATCAATAAAATGGCTCAGCTCAGCACAATTTATGGAGATTTCTGGTTGTTTAATGTTCCGTAAATTTGTTTTTTTATCATTGTAAATTTCCACTAGGAATATTACACCAACCCCTGATGGGCAATGAACTACCTCACATTAAGCGAGTAATAACTACTTACATCATGCATAGCATGCTCTAATTTCCTGGATTCCTGAGTAGTAATACAAAGAAGGAATTAAGAAAAGGAAAAAAGAAAATATATAAGGGTGGAAAACAAAGGCCAGGGTAACTTATGTATCCATGATTGCTCCCTCCAACATCTAGACACCCAATATGTAGACATCCCTCACCATTGCCACCCTTGAACCCATGGAATTTGGCTTTGTGACCCTCATCTCCCCATCCTTTCATAATCGTTCACTTGACACATATCAAATGAAAGATGTGCCAAGGAACTGTCTTTCCCCTTAGGGAATGGGAACACCTAATAGGGTTGTTTATGAGCCACTCCTACTAGGGAGGTAACACTATTACGAGCTTGAAGCCCCAAATTTGGAAGGAAGGCCCACTATGAAGTCTCAGCGTGCCCTTGATAAACAAGATTAGTTCACTTAGATACACTAACGAATCATTGTACCTGATGGTGATGATGCAACACTGGACATTATATGTAAATAGTAGGTGGTTTCATCATGGGTTGGGCAACTTAATTAGGGCCCAAGTCCTCCAGAGAATCAAATTGACATCCCCAAGGGAAGTGTTTCCATGGGACTCCCATCATGTGTAGAGCATCATTTCATGTCATGGGCAACTTCAACGCCTTCAACAATCTGTTCATTGCCCCACTATATTCACGAGATGATGCACTTGGATCGGCGTGCCCTAGTCGGCTTAGTAGTGATCACATGGTTTGGCAATTGATCCAAGGCCCAAAGGAGGTTTGTCTCACCCTTTGAGACATGGGAGGGCAAGCATCATCGTTAGAGCCTTCAGTATTGGAGCATTATAGGCTATTCCATCATCAGGAGACCCATGAGACAAGTTTTTTCCCCAAACTCACTTTGTGGCCCCACATGATGACTTGCATGGAGAATTAGGGGCCATCCCCTAGTTCGTGATTTATGGAACCCTCTTTCACACTTTGGCACCCAAAGGACTCAATGTGGCCCTCCAACAACCCTACATTAGCATGATGTCATCAATTCGACTAACATTTGGATGGTTATTTCATACTTTGTAAAAGCTACTTGGTTGGCTTGTGACCAAGGGATGTATCTTGCCCATTTTTTTAATGTTTGGGAGCCTATAGGCTAAATTTGACCTAGTAGGACTCATATAAATATAACTCAACCTCATTTTTATTGGACCATCATCACACTTGGGAATTTTGGCCTTCTTGGCAAATTTGCACTTTTTTCTTTGGTTGGCTATTGGATGATCTTAGATGCATTTCGATATTTTGAGCTGAAATTTGATCTTCTTTGGAGCTACTATCTCTTGATTTGTCAATGGATATATCATATTTTCATCTTGTAAGTGCCTTTTATTGATGTTTTGTTCTTGAAAAATGTTTAATGTAGGGAATTGTTGCAACTAGATTAATGTTATATTGTGCCCTAATTGTTGAAGATTAATTTTGAAAGCTATTTGGTTGGAAATTGCATATGTTACTCATAGCATGACATGTGATGAATGTGCCTAGTGGATGAAATATTGTTTTTCTCCATAAAACTCCATAAATTGTGAGTGGGTAATGTTGACGGTTGGTATCTAGGGCATCAAATCTCGACCTCCTCTTAAAGATGATTTTGGCAAATCTATAGCATTTAGGACTCCATAAGCCCAAAGGATAAGGCATTGGTCCAAGCCATTTGGTTATGAAACCTTTTCTTCTCCATGATTTGTTCTTCAAAAATTTTGGTCCCCTCTTCTTAAATGGCTAGGTCAGGGCATAGAGAGAATTGCATTAGAGGAATAATTGGTGGACTTTGGAAGCACATACATCAAGCTTAGGATCTTGCCTATAAGACCTCAAATTTTGATAGAAACCCCTTGAGTTTTCATCCATAAAAACTCTTGCCCTAGGTGTGCCCTAGAAGTGAAATCCTAGCTCGCATTCCTTTGACTTGAGGACTTCTTTGAGGGTTGTACGAGCATAGTATTCAGTGGAATAAACCATAAGAGACCCTTTCTTCTCCTTACCATGATCTTGAGGGTACCCTTTAACCACGATAACTCACAAAACCCTAGGTCTTGTCCGAGATCTTTCTACATCTCTTAGAGGGAGAGAAAAGCGTTTTAGAAGTGTCAAAACATCATATAGAACTTCCTTTGAGAAGACCTTACCTTATCAACTAATATCATAAACCCTAGAATATCAATCAAAGTTGATTATCTATCTACTGGGACTCCTCCCATTTGTGAAAGTCCGTAGATAGAAGGGGTCATTGGTTGCAGTGGGAGTGGGCCATTGTCCCATTATTATCACTGGCTCTAGCTCTTTGTCCTATAGGCTTTCCCTCCTTAGGGCTTGCTAGATTTCGTGTTAACAAGACCAGGAAAAGGTGTCACGAGGCCAGAAAGAGCAATAGTGAGGCTGCAAGGGAGGACAAGATGCCAAAGTGGGAAGAGGCCAAAAGAAGTGGTGCATAGTTGAAATGGACACCAAGAGGTCAAAATGAGCAAGCAAAGCACAAAGCCACCAATTTTTTCTAGGAAAACATTTTAGAAAAGAACCAATGGATTTGTCACTCAAAAAATGGACAAGATGCAAGAAATTTTGGCCAAGGCATTAGAGGTACCCAAAAGAAGTGTTAGGATAACTCAAGGAAAGCAAGCTAAATTAGGAATCCTTATGCTTAAGGCATGTAGGGAAGTGTCAAGAGTGACATGTGATAGAAGAACAAAGGACTAATGTTGGGTTTGGCACACATGGACCAAGAACAAACTTTCGACTATAGAGAACAATGAACTATAGACAAGGTCAAGGCATGAAACTATTGTGGGAAATACTACAAGTGCAAGGATTCACAATAATTAGGACAAAAAATCATGCCATTGACAAGGCTAAGACTAACTTGGGGATGTAAACGAGACTAAGTAGGGCACACAATGGCTTTGAATCAAAGGGTAGCTAGGGTGAGCCACACCATGTAGGGTATGCAAGTCAATAAGCTATCGCAAGAAAAGGAAAACCAAAAGGGGAAACCAAAGAGAAGGGAGAAACGAGTGGATGAAGCAAACTTAGAAAAGAAATGGAGAACGAGTGTATGGAGGAAGCTTCAAAAAGAAAGTTATACCAGCTCCTAGGATATCACCAATGACAAGATGATACACTCCCTCCTATATAACCTTCATGAACAAGGGAGGTATGACAAGTAAAGTTATACAAGGTTCCATGCTAATAATGATAGGAGGATGTAATCCCACCTACAGAAAAAGGGCTACTAAATTGCTCCATTTCCTAAAATATGTATAGAATGGGAAAAGAAAAAGGAGGGAGCAAAATGTTTTAGTAGAAGGTATATACAAAAGTGAAAAAGCTACAAAGAGAGCAAATCAAGGAGAAAGAAGAAACAACCAGAGCAAGGCCAAGAGAGTATTAGGGATGTAGCATAAATTGTCTAAAAAATCAAGATAAAGGAAAAGAAACTCCACCTATATGGGTCGTGGTAGGCACGAAAATTGGTTATTTAACAACCATGCTAGTGAAAAGAGAGGAAGGCCAGAAGAAATGTGATGCACCCAAGGGAGGTGGAGAGAGACAAGGTCCTAGAATGGAAAGGAACAAGAAGACCTCTTGCCCATTAGAATACAATATGGAATTTAGAAACAATCCACAAAGCTTAGAAGAGGTGTCGAAGTGTTCACCAATGAATGTTGGGAGAATGGGACCAAATTTTGAAAAGGGATGGTTAAGAAACTAGGAAGAGAATGAGAGGGGGGGGGATGGCGAGGAGAGTTCTCCCATAATTATTAAAAGAAAGGGGCGTGATTTTACCTTAAAAACATTGAATGCAACCCATGGATAGTGGGTTTAAACCAAAAGGAACCACCTAAATAATTAATGCAGGGCCTGTTAACCACCAAAATGGGTAACCCCATAGGAGGAAATTCTCCTCTTTCATTTGACAACCAGACAACCAACAACCCCTACCATCCACCATATGTCATATGCCTCCACCAATTACATCCACCATGTGCAGTCTCACCCATCCGACATTAGCACTTGGACGAAGGTGGGTTGTCATTCAAAAGGTATTTTAATCATTTTGCAATTGGGTGCTTATACTTGTCCAATTTTGGGCATTCAATATTCATTACGGGGTGATCTAGAAGATTGGCAGGCCTCTCACCTTACCAGGAGGGGTAATCTTTGACCCTAGTCTAGTGGGACCTCCTTTAAGTCCCTTTGGGTTATATGTGGGGCATTACCTGGGAAGCCATGATTGAGATATCGTGTTCAATATTCCCTATGTCATACTTAACACCTTCCATCCTACATTACAAGCCCCATGTCTCACCTCCATTCTTCGGGTGCAACTTGTCATTAGTTCTTAGGGATTTCGCACTCATATGTTCACATACCTTGAGTGGGGCTTGGAAACTTTTCCCTAGGAGGTTAATGCTGCTTAAAGAAGAAGAAAGAGTGTATCATGGCCACACAAAACAAAGAAAGAAAATATAAATGAAAAATATGGCTGAGACATAAGAATTAGCACATGGGAAAAAGCCTAACATGAGCTTCTACCTACCTCATATGGCCATTACCTGGTTCCTGAGAACAGGATGCTCCATTACATCAAAAGGAACCCTTGCATGTCCCAACCCCGATGAGTAATAAACTAACTCATCTTAAAGGGGTAATAAAACTGCTACATCATATAAAGCAAGCTCTAACCCTTGAGTTGTAAGTGGTAATACAACTAATAATCAAGAAGTAAAAGGCACTAAAACGGGTGGAAAAACCAAAGTCGAGCTAGTTACTCATGAATCCACGAATGCTCCCTCCTCACATCTATACACTCTGGATGTGGACACCCCCATCAGTTGGTCCCTTTGACCATGGCACTTGACCATGAAGTCTTCTCCCCTCTATTACTACATTATTATTCACTAACACACATCTATTGAAGGGTGGACCAGGGAATTTTTACTTCCCCCTAGGGGCTTGAAGCACCTAATAGGGTTGACACCTTTAACCACCCCTAAGGAGAAAACACCATTGCGAGATCATGATCCAATTTTGGAAAGGGATCCCTGTTTGAAGTATTTAATTGCCTTTGACATTCAAGTTTGGTTCTCTTAGATGCATTATTCATCTTGGTCCCTAATGACTAGTTGCTTTCACTAGAATCGTTATTGTTCTTTTCAAGTGCTTCAACAGCCCTAGCGCCTTGGGCACCCACTCCACAAGTACCCACGCCATTCAAAGGAGAACATTGGCTCAAGCAAGTGAAGCGTTTATATTTTGGATCCTTCTAGCAACATTATCAGATGACACATGTCCCAAAGCACCTCTAGGACCCAAGACATTGGTTGAATTTGACCTCTACTTTGAGGATTCTTCAAGATGACACCATTGGACCTAGCATGCCCCCAAGTTGACCTTAACACAACTTGATGGGCAGGAGTAGATGAAGATGGTCTCATATTGAGAGGCTAGGGAGGGCTTCTTGCATTAGAGGAAGCCCTAACGTTGGAGAGAAGGACGCCTCATTTAGCAGTTGGAAACCCATGGAGACCACTTTGTGGCACCCTAGTTAGATCTTGGGACCCCAAAGGAGATTTTGAGGTAAATTTGAGGCCAACCCTCAAATTTTGGACTTACCAAGCTTCTACACCTTCTTGAACACGTCATCACCCTTAGACATGGAATTTGGAGCATTTATGATGGATGACATCAACATTAGAGAGGCTACGGCTCAAACATGAGGGAAAATTAGGGCCTATTTTGATAAAGCTAATGGGTTGGCGACTTGTAACCCAACTACATTTAAGCATCAAACTTGTTTCAGGGACTTCATCTAGATAATTAGTATACTAATCCTCATATAAATAGAGGATAGGCTCATCCTATTTCATCATCATCACTTGAGACTATTTTCAATCCTCTTAGAGAATTTCATTGTTCTTGTATCTTGTGGAGATGTGACTCTATGGTGTATTTGCTATTTGGAGCAATTTCTTTAGTCTTGGAGATGTCATTTTGGAGCAATAAAGGCTTGTTCATGCATTTTATCTTGTAAGTGTACCTTGGATGTTAAAATTGGCAAATAGGAGCAAATTCCACTTTGGACAGCTCATTTGATTGCATTGAATTCCTCTTTTCGAAAGGACCAAAATCGACCAAAAGATCATCAAATTTTGACAAGGAAAGTGTATTTTTGAATTCTAAGCCCACATGTGCATTATTTGATCAAGTCAGCCCTAAAGCAAATTGGACACCCTTGGAAGGCTATAAATTTGGACATCATCATGGATCATTCTTCTATTCTCTTCTTTGTTTTGGCCCGCACATGTCTGAGGCTCGTCTGCAGAGAATTGGTTCGCACGAAGGAGAAATTGTAGGGTATGAAGCTCACATTTTTGTTTTAGGGTTTTGGACCTCAGTTGCAGGCATAACACAAAGAGATCTCGACTGTAGTCACTCGCTAGCAGGCTCATCCATGCGACTAAAGCCTTTCAATCGCACACACAACTTGTCCTCCATGCGACTGGAATCTAAGGTTCTGGGTTACAAACACTAGCTTGGCAAAGGATACTTTCAGCTGCAGTCGCTGCCTTACAGGCTCAAGGGAGCAACTAGAACCTCTCAGTTGCATGCATGACTCCTCCTGCATGCGACTGGGACATAAAGGTTGAAATTTCAATTGTCTAAAGTTTTCGCTCACTGACCGCAATGTTTGGCAGTTGACCGCAAACAATGAGAGTTCATTACAGGCTTCTGAATCAAGTTTTGAGTATGAGCATTGTGGGTTCATTTCATGGGTGTTGTTTAGTTGATTTTTTTGGACAGTTGTGTGGATGAAGATATGGATCACTTTACTCTCTTTTGTTGAATCATTCAATGACAATCTAATAAGAAGAAGAATTTTAAAGGGTTTTCCCCATAGTGGGTTTTTCCCTGGTCTCCGACCAATCCTGGTGTCTCTATGTGTGGATTTTTTTTTTCTATTGTTCCTTTATGTTTCGCTACATTGAATATGATATTGTTCTTTCTACATAGTTGCATATGTTGTTGAATAATGATGTTAACATGAATAATGATATGATGTTATGGGTTGAATTTAATGTGTTAATGAAGAAATTCAATTATCAAAGCAAAGAACAATATAGCTCTAAAAAAAATGAACATTGGATTTGAAAAATGTATGCTTCTTGTGTCTAATTTATGGAATGGTTAATTATTTAGGGTTTCTATTGTGCTAGTTGTTGTTGAAAATCATTGTATCAATTCTAGATGATAGTATTGCATGCATTACTCACTTATAGAATGTGAATGGGCAATCCCAATGGTGAATCTTTAAACTAGATCTACCAAATGACTTTGCTCCCTCACAAAAGTGAAAGCTAGGGTTTCGAAATCTAGGGTTTCATTATTCTTTTACTTTTTGCCAAGATCTAGCAAGCCTTTCACTCCCATAGACTCCATCACCTAAACACTAGGCACGAGCCTTGGTCACTTTGTTGATCATCCATAAAATTTGCACTAAATGTCATTCTCTTTCTCCAAATCTGATTTTCAACCCCTCAAGGATAAGTCGTTAGCTAGGGCCAGGGGAGAAATTTCAACTAGGGTTGAAGTTGTTGGCATGTGGGAGGATCCAACACTGGAAGGAAGGTTGATTGTCTCAAAATCAACTCCTTTTAGTGGCTAATCCATCCATTTTAAGGCTAAAATATTTTTCCCTAGGCAACTTTTGCCCTAGAAAAGTCCTAGTTTGCCCTAGACTTCAACTTTGGGGTTATTGAAGGCTTCTTGTTCCATAGTTGAATGTATACATTGTTTGGAAGCCTTTTCTTGGCCTTGTGATTCTAGGTGAGTCCTTAAGTTGCACAAAACCCTGAAACGTTTCAGAGTTTCCGAAATGGGTATGTTTAGAAATGTCACCTTCCAAAAATGGAAACATCAGTGGAAACATCATATATGTATATAAATATATATCAAAAATTATAAATAAGTGAACAACACATTATCTTGCAAGAAAAAGGGGAATAACACCCATAGATGACAATTTTGAAGGAAAACCAAGTCTATTTAACTCTCATAGATGATCATATGATGGTAGAGTTTCAGTCGAGTTTCAGCGGAGTTTCAGAGTTTCGGAGTTTCAGGTACGAGTACAGCTCGAAACGTCGGGTTCCTAGAAGTTTCGTGCAACATAGGTGAGTCCTTTTGGCTTGCTTTTTTCCAAGCCCTAGGAGACATTGTGCCCTAACAAAGCATATTGGAAGGTGTGAATCACCCTATCATGCTTGCTAAGCCTTGTTCTTAGGAAGAGTTTCCCTCCATAAGCCTTTCTTGTCACCTTATCCCTTGTACTCAGCATATCTTTCTAGGTGGCCTACTAGAGGGAAGCCTCCCTAGTGGTGAAAGTCCACAAAAGAGTAGGAGGTAGTGGTTGTGGTGACAATGGGCCTCAACTCATATTGTTGTCCCTTAGTCTACTTATTTCCTTGTGAGCTACCCTCACAAGACCTACTAGATTTTGAGGCAAGAAGGCCATAATGGAGTAGAAAAAAATGTAACAAATAGTTCAAAAGTCATACTGCTTGCCACACTCTAAAGGAATCAGACAGCTCAAGAGCTAGCTTGAGCCAAATAAGGTCTCGCGCTAATATTGGAAAAACAGAATGACAAACCAAAAAGAGAAGATTTAATAATTTAGGTAGTTGGAGTTGTATTTGTTTCAGTGCATTTCAGTTCATGCTTTACAAGTTTTGATATAAACTCCTTCACAATCATTGGAAAATCCAAAATGAAAAAATTGAATTGGTTTCTTAGGCCATTGTCTCAAGCGAGATTAGTAAATATATTATTTCCTACAAGGTTGTTGACCTCTCTTTGCAAGATAAAATAACTAAGTTATGAAAATAAGTAAGGAGGAGAGAGATTTTTACAGGTTTTATGAGAATCTAATTTATAGCAACAACAAATAATCCAAATAGTAGGCATGCAAATAAAGCTCGATTCAAATGAGTTAAACTTCAAGCAACATGCAGGCAAATATAGCAAGATGCATGATTTGCACCTTAAAAATAATACATGAGGAAGTGGAATATATGAATTGACTAAAAACAATCCAAAAAAAGTAATTGTAATCCAAGGACAAATGATTCATGAGGGAAAATTTGTTTTGTACCTAATTCAAATCTCCATCTAGAGATCAAAAGCTTCACTTGGAGCAAACAAATTCTAGTTTGAATATAATGGCGTTTGACAAAAACCAACCACATCCCTTCTCTTAAGGAGTTGGTTGAGCATTGATAGCATCATTTATGGAGGATGCATGCCATATCATAAGGGGTCATCCTCTTGGAGTATCTCTTAACCACATTCTCTTATTTTCCTTCCTGCATTTTCGCCAGTACACAGTGTTCCAATTATCGTCTCTCTTCTTTCATTCCAATTGTTGGAGAATGTAACTAGTTTTAGTCTTCATAATTATCATTTGAATCATGTAATTATGTAATCTCTATGTATTGATCAGAAGATGAAAGAAAATCGTAAAAGAAAATTATTTATAAAACATGGGTTTCGTGTTTGGGTCAATGGTCAATAGGTCAAAGCATCCATTGTATGTTTATAGGGTTTGTCATAAATCAAAGATCATGGTTACATTGTAAAAGACCGTTATGGATACATATATAAAAGAAGAAAAACATTATTTTGTATTTAAGAAGTATCTAGATACTCCAAAAGATCAAGTCGATTGCCAATTAAATTCAGCCTTAGGTAGGCTTGAAAAGCCACATGAAAAGGCTATATAAAGACATAACTTTGACCTCCTTTGCAAGACAAGAAGCTCGTATATCGAAGTTTGTGGTTTGTGGTTTCAAGGAGGAGCGAAGGTATCAAAGAGGATCTTTAAGGCATGCGAAGATGGATGAATCTGTCATATGAAGGGACCTAGGGTTACCTCAGGTCCAAGATGACTAAGAGACCGTTTTCATGGAGAATTCCTATATCGCTGCAGTTGAAGATCGACTGGGTTATCTGGCAGGTTATCTTGTGTCATGGAGGAAGCTAAGGGTCATGTTTTTGGGTCTTGGAAGTCTCCTTTTAAATTATTCTATAAGAAGAGAAATTTCTTTAGGTTTTTCCCCTTAGAAGGGTTTTTCCCTGGCTTAGAGGCTATTTCAAGTGTCTCTCTCTTTATGGCATTGATATTTATGGTTTGGCATTTACTTGATGATAAGAAAATAAGCATTATAATAAGAAGAATATAATGTCACAAGTAAACAACTTGTATGAAATCAATTAATTTTCCAACATGGAATCAGAGCTTGGTTAGTGTCATTGGAAATTGGAGGATCACTGTAATTTGAATGGTTTTCAAGACACATGACTGCTTGCAATCTCCTTGAGGGCCAAAATTCTCTAGGCCTAGAATATGCCTATTTTCTTCATTGTTCTTGCTCCAAACTTGGCACCTTTAGACACAAATCTGAAACCCTAAATCCAGGTCATACAAGGCGTCGCAGGCATAGCTCTAGGCATGATTTGGGACGTCGAAAGGCCTAAGTTCCGCTATAGGAGAATGTCGTAGATCTAGATGACCTTGTTGATTGTGGGAAAGAGCCACTGAGCATTTCAGATCTGGCCTAGAAGAAGTTTGCTTGCCTTACTTTGCTCGTTGGTTGAAAGGAGAGGGCCACAACCCTGTAATAACTTCGCTATGATGAAAAGGAGAGGTTGAGCCTGTTGACCCTGCCGCCCGCACCTACCTACACAGTTAGCGAGAAAAGCCTTCAACCCCACAAGGTGTGGTTGGTGGCAGGGAACTCAGA
>APFE031239429.1:23729-35903 GCA_000404065.3 Pinus taeda
TCGTTCTATGATATACAATAAGAGCCCAAGGCTCATATAAATAGGAAAATGGGAGACAATCCCAAGGCAAATTCCAATGACAAATGGCAATCAGGTGAAGATCCCAATGAAAAAATGGAATGACAAGTGTAACAAGTGACAATCCCAATGCCAAAGAAGAATGACAAGTGGCTGCTATGATTGCTTGATTTCTAAAGATCACTGCTGATGAGACTGCTGTTAACTGAACATGTGAACTGCTGTAGAATTTACTTGTGTTAACTGGCTGTAGACTGCTCTTGATTTCCACGTGGCTGCCTTTGAACTGCTGATTGACTGAAGATAACTGCTGTAGGATGGCTGCCTTTAAACTGCTGATAAACATGTTGTTTTAAACACGTAAACAGTTGTTGACTGAACATGTTAAACTGCTGGAATAACTGCATGTAACTTGTTGTTTGCTGCTGTTGTATTGCTGTTAACTGTGTGTTAATTGGCTGCCAATATAAACTTGCTGATATACCTGTTGCTGCCCATGTTAACTTGCTGAACAGGCTGAGTTGACTGCTGTTTAAATGCGTATGGACTGGCTGTGTGCTGTCCACCGAAAACTTGTTGTTCAACCTGCGTACGGACGTTGCTGGGCTTGAGTAATACGTATTTTAACTTGCTGTTTACTGCCCAACGTAAATGCTGGACACACCTTTGACTGCCCACGTTAACACTTGGTTTGCTGAGCTGCCAACGTGCTGACCGTTTGACTGGGCCCACGTTTGCATTTGAAATCACTGCCGTACGGACTTTGGTTTGGGCCAGCGTATTTGCTGATGGCTGCCTTTATAACTTACGTACTCATGCAACTGCTGGAATGTTATGAACCACGTAACTCGAACCACGTAACTCATGCAACTGCTGGCTTTAATAGCTGAGCTGCCTACGTTGACTTGTTGGCTTGCTGACTTTGCTGCCAACGTATTTTGCTAGGCTGAGTAATACGTTGAACTTTCTTTAATTTTGAGTGGGCTGAGGTGGGTCCCACATGCCACTCACTAATTTTTAATATAAAATTTGATTTAAATTAAAACCAAAATGACCTTCAGCATTACGTATGAACTCAACTTCAACGTGGAACTTTGACTTGCTTTGACTTTCTTTGACTTGAGTTGACTTTATGAAACTTTGACTTGAGGTGGGCCCCACATTGCTTTGCCATGTCACCTTTGACTTTCTGCTTGACTTCCATGTCAAAATTTGACTTATTTTGACTTTGAAAAAAAATTTAAATTTTTCCAATTATTCATTTTTTTGAATTTTTTCTTCATTTTTGCCACTGTCACTGGAAAATTTGCCTTTTGAGGGACTCTGAGTCATTTTTTGACCCCCAAAGTAGGCTCTAGGAGAATGCTGGGCCTCTGAGGATGAATTTTGATTGGTCATACGCCCCAGACATTTCCTAAGGCCACTTATTTATGCCTTTACATAAAAAATAATTAAAAAATCCCGTTTTGCGGGAAATTTTTAACTATTAAAAATCCTACTTAGACCTAGCCAAATTCCACGAAACTTTTTGTGTGATCTAGTATGGTAATATACATCGACCCTAGACACTAAGATGTGTCAGGGGCTCAATCTTCAAACCGTCACCTCGGCTTTGGGGTAAAAATGAGTGAAAAAATCCAGAGAATTATCCGCCTCTGAAAAAGAAGGGATAATTCACTGGATAAAAAAAACACTCCAAGTTGTACTCGTTTGCTGATCGAGTCCCACATCCTAGGCCTGTTACAAATTCAATAAACATCATACTAGCATCACTTATTACAATTCCCCGTAGGGTGTGGAATCTGGGTACAAAGAAGAAATATGATGAGATGATAGAAGGAGAGTTAAAAAACTCTGTTGACTGATGACATCTGATGGTACAAGTGTCCTCTGGATCATCCTTGGGCATGGAGTCGTCACATAATCGTCAGGTGCTACTCCAGCAGTCAACAGAGCCCTCTATATCAGTGGAGAGAACTATGGATAAAAGGTCACAGGTCCTGTGAATTGCAGAAAAGGCCAAATAGACAGCCTTATCATCATTTTTCAGAGATCCGGGAGGGAAAGCAAAGGCCTAGTTCAGGCTGAAGGTCCCATTAGGGAGGACGAAAATCCTGCAAAGAAAGTCATGTCATGTAATCACATTTTTTGGGAAGATGAATTAAAATTTTGGTAGGCTAGAAATAGTCATTCTCGCCAATAGGAGAAGACATATGGTAGAGGAAATAGGTCAACCTATATGGAAGACTCTATGGGCCTATTCTTAAAACATATACATTGAAAATATGAAGCCCTACTTTGAGGGTCGAACTCACAAAAGTACCTACTCCAAAGATTCATATAGGAAGCAATCAATGTGAATTCGCAGGATGGAGAGGCATTTTAAAAGCATTGTCTCAAGGTATTTCAATGACTGTGCTAAAAGGACCGAGGTTGGAGAAGGACCGAAGTCTTAAGACTAGAGATAAGTAATCACAGTAAAACCTTCAAGAGCTCCATGATCTAAAGTCTGGAATAGGCACCAGAACTATTGTTTAAGTCAAAGACCTTTATAAAACTAGTGGGGCTAGAAAAAGTGTTGAAACCGAACTTGAAGGACTATAGCTACAATTAGTCACCTTAAGAAGAGCATCTTGATTTGGCATTGCTCTTGGAAAGATCATGACACCGATGGAAGTAGCAATACCTTGGATTGTGAAGAAGGCTTCGTAGCAGCTTCCGATGATCTTGGATGACTAAGGTAATGTAGCCCTTGTCTATAAGGTGCATATAATTGTGTTATGCACAAAGGGTCTAACATATATTAGGGTTTTCTGACATGTTTGATTCTAGGGTTTAGTAGTCTTCTCCTTGTTGAAGGTTGTTGGTAACTAGGATTTGTAAACCCTAGTTGGCATTTAGAAACTCTAGTCATGAGTAAACCCTAACCCTGATCTTATTGTTCCCTCATAGAAACCCTAACTCCTGATTTCTAGGGTTTGTAGGTAGTCTAGGGTGTATGACAAATCCTAGATAGGATGGAATTAAATGATGTCTACGTTATGATATCATATCCCTAGTGCTTGTTAGGGTTTGTATTTGAAAACCCTAGGAATTCATCCTCTAAGATTCCATGAAAACCCTAGATTGACATAACTGCCTTCATGCTCTTGTTATTGTATATTTTGTTTGGTTGTACTTGTCAATGAATAATGCAAGTACAAAATGAAGGAAGCAAAATGAGAAACAAAGCAGCCCTTATGATTTAGTGAGCATGATGGAAGGAGGGAATTGTAAGGACCTTGGAAATATTGATGCTATCAAGTTCATTAAAGGAATAAGCATGCATCATTGTATTTCTTCATTTAGTATGACATCATGTGATAGTAGAATATTTAAATTCTACTTAGTTGGATTGCTTTATAAGAATCATCTAGTCTTCTAAAGTTTGAGGTCAACTTGCATAAAGGTTCATCCTCTCATTGTCTAACATTATGTTAGAATCAGTCATTTTACTGAGATGGATCCTTAAGATCCTATAAAAAACAATCACTCTGGAGGTTCTTGAAGAAGCATCATGACAATTCTATTGAAGGATGATGGATTGCAGTTGGTTAGGTTGTGGTCTCATAAGGAAAGAGATCCATTTTCTCTTTAAAAATGAGATGCCGATTCATTTAAGGTCTAATATCTAGATGATTGTATGAAAGCATGGGAATGTATATTTGAAATAAATTTTGGGTAGGACTCATATAAATCCTTTAAGAAAAGTTAGTCATTATGATGCCTAGAAAAATGAAGTTGACTTACTCTAGAAAGAATGGAATATTGAGACTTTCTTAGAATCTATATATTCAACATCTAACATGATCTCCAGAAGAAAGTGGTGACTTGGTAATCAAGTTGGATCCTTGGGCACTTTGGTACATAAAGATAGACTTGTGTGGAGATGGACCATGAGGATGTTGATGATTTGTTGAGAAGGTCGTCATAGTAAGGTAAGTTTAGTGAAATATCTATTATTGGTTATCTAGTTAACATATTGTTTTGCTATCTAAAGGAATGTTGCAAGTATTCATGATGACAGTTGAGGTAAATTCAACTGTGTGGATAGAATACTTGAAGAATATGGAGAGGAACTCAATCTATCATACCTGGCAACTATGAACGTCAAGATGTGCTCATCTTGCGATTGGAAGGTAGCAATGCGAAAAGATAACCTGAAGGTCAAAATTTGTACTACAAGAAGGAAGATCACTTGCGAGGAAACTATGATCAGAAGTCTAGGAAGGCTCGACTAAATACCTTCATGAATGAAGACAAGATGAAAGTGATGTGCAAAATGGATGACCTGGAACCTGTCGTGAGAAGATGGCTTTGTGACCTATGATACCAAGAAAGGAAGCATGCTGGATATCATGAGATGTAGAGACAAGTAAGAGAACTTTTGGAAGTTTGGAATCTCCCTAGATTTGAGAGGAGTAAAAGGAGTCTCCTTGAATAGGAGCAAGATATCCTCCCTATTTGAGAGGGAGTGATGGTGGAAAATTCTTATCCATGTGTATCATGCACTAGACCAGGACTAACAGACGTAAGTCTTAATGAAGGCCATAAGGAAAGAATGGTGTCCAGAGGATTGGATAAGCATCTCAAACTGGTACTCCTTGAGGATTGGGAATCCAAGATAGATAGTCTCATGGACCGACACTCCTTGAGGATATGACACATATCCAAGATAGGAATGGGCGAAGAGGACCGATATTCTTTCAGGATTTGGGGCCGAGAATTCAAGATAAGAATAATCCTAAAAGGACATACCTTGTGAACATTCGGATCGAGTATGTGCCTTGTAGAGGTAGTGCGGCATCACATGTAAAGCCTCCCAGCATAATTCTCTTGAATGAAGTAGAACTTGTCTAGTTAGGCCTCAGAGACAATCTTGGTTGATCATAATGTTGATGCTTACAAGATGGTTTATCAATCTGACTCTTCTTATGAGAATTTTTCAAAGGAAGTACTATCCTTGTACTAGTTGGTCAATTATGAAAACCTCCCTAGTTAGGAGGGAGTGTTGGAGAATGTAACTAGTTTAGGTCTTCATAATTATCATTTGACTCATGTAATGATGTAATCTCTATGTATTGATCAAAATAAGAAAGAAAATTGTCAAAGAAAATTATTTATAAAGCATGGGTTTCATGCTTGGGTCAATGGTCAATTGGTCAAAGCATCCATTGTATGATTATAGGGTTTGTCATGAGTCAAAGGTCATTGTTACACTATAAAAGACCCTTATGGTACATGTATGAAAGAAGAAAAATATAATTTTGTATTTAAGAAGTATCTAGATACTTCAAAAGATCAAGTTGACTACCCATTAAAGTCGGCCTTGGGTAGGCTTGAAAAGCCACATGAAAATGCTATATAAAGGCATAACTTCGACCTCCTTTACAAGAAGGGAAGCTCGTATATCTGAGTTTTTGGTCTGCGGTTTGGAGGAGGAGCGAAGGTATAACAGAGGATCTTTAAGGAATGTGAAGGTGGATGGATTTGTCATATGAAGGGACCTAGGGTTACCTTAGGTCCGAGATGACTAAGGGACCATTTTCATGGAGAATTCCTATATCACTGCTCTTGAAGATCTCTTGGGTTATTTGGTAGGTTATCTTGTGCCTTGAAGGAAGCTAAGGGTCTTGTTTTTGGGTCTTGGAAATATCCTTTGAAATTATTCTATACATTTGAGAAATTTTGAGGTCTAAAATGGGCCTCAAAACAAAAATGTACAACCCAAATCAACTTTATAAGAACTAATAGGATTCAAGATGATGATGTCAACCATGGGGGATGATTCACCATTTTTGCAGTAAAAAAGTAAAAAGATTGAAAAATAAAAAAAATATAAATATAAATTACTTTTTCAACACATATTTTCAACTTATCTCCCTACGATTTTACTCAAATTTCGAGTAGAAGCACTCGTTACATGTGGAATTTAATTCCTCATCCAAGGAGTAACCATGCTGCATAATTTCGATGGACCTTGCTACATGAAAAATGAGAAATACATGAAAAACATATTTCTTATTTTTCATCTTGTAGGGTCCATCGGAAGTATGCAACATGGGTACTCCTTGCATGAGGAATTAAATTTTGCATCCAACAAGTACTCGTAGAGAGATAAGTTGAAAATAAGAGATGAAAAAATAGCTTTTCTTTTTCCCCTCTAAAATTTGATGATGTAATCTGATATTATTTTACTATTTCCACTATTATTTTATAATTTTCCTTAGGAGGCCCATTTTAGACCTCAAAATTTCTCTAATGAGAAGATAAAGTTCTTTAGAGTTTTCCCCTTGGAGGGGTTTTGCCCTAGCTTGGAGCCTATTTCTGGTGTATCTCTCTTTATGGTTGTGATCTTTATGGTTTGGCATTTACTTGATGATAAGAACATAAGCATGAATATAATAAGAAGAATATAATGTCACAAGTAAACATCATGTATGGAAAATGTTAAGTTATAAATGTTGCCTCTATTACTTTTCCACCGGTCTCTCGTATCTTGTGAAAATTCCACAACCAAACCCTATTGGAGCAACTAGAAATTATTCTCCTAATTGTTATTTTAAATTAACAATTTATTTACTGTTTCCTACAACAAATACTAAATAACTCACACAGCAACCTACACAAATAAAACTGCGGAAGAATAAATGCTAGAAGAAACGCTAGCACACACACACACATAAAATAACACAATTATTTTTGGACCAATGTCCCCGGAAAAACCCAACTTGGGAAAAATGGTGCAGTAATGAGGGTTTTATTTTATTATGCAGTAGTGAAATCTGAATACATCTATGGATGCCCAACTGGTAATCCAAACAGCAAGAAAATCTGAGCAAAACACTGAAGGGAATTACCCTTCTCCCACAAGCAATCTCTAGCTCAGCTTTCCCTATCAAAACTCGACCTCCTGGAGCTTTATTTCAGCCTCTGCGTTGCTCTGCATAGCTGGTTGGATGGCTTGTGTCGGACTAGGCTCTAATGAAGTCGTTCTGCCTCTAGAAGTTGAGGAAATCGCCTCTCTGGCCCTCTGGGACTTCTTCCTGGCCTCTAGAGCTGAGACCTATTTTCCTTCCTCCAAATCGAACTACCTTGGCCCAATTGGCAATCCAAACAACAAGAAAATCTGAGAAAAAAATTAAAAAAAAAAAAATTGAAGGGAATTACCCTTCTCCCACAAGAAATCTTTGGCTCGGCTTTCCCTATCAAAACTCGGCTTCCTGGAGCTTTGTGTCAGCCTCTGCACTACTCTGCCTAGCTGGCTGGATGGCTTGCCTCGGACTGGGCTCTGATGAAATCGTTCCGCCTCTGGAAGTTGAGGAAATCGCCTCTCTGGCCCTCTGGGACTTCTTCCTGGCCTTTAGAGCTAAGACCGATTTTCCTTCCTCCAAATCGAACTACGTTGCCCCTCAACACTGCCTCCCTAGGGTAATTCGACTCTCTTGTTGCTCTCTCTGAATCTGGAAAATCTTTCCTCCAGATCAATGTCTCGCCCCTCACTCACTGCTTCGATCTCACTATCTCTCTCACCGACAACTGACTGTTGCTACCCTTGAAATCGATCTGCTCATGAAAATGAACTGCTCAAGTGTCTTCTCCATCACCACATTGACCTCCTCTTATAATCCTCCTTTGGATCACCAATGGCCAAGATTAAAACTTAATCGATGGATAGGATCATCTTGGAGTTGATCTATGTGAGTTTCTAAATCATTCACGCCTTGACATAATTAATTCTGATTAATTAACCATATTCCCTAAGTTTAGACAGGAAATATTTAAAAACAGGTTAATAATCTAACTAAGTCATTTCTAGGTGGATTTCCAGAATGATTTCTGGGTTTTGGAGATCTCACATATTCTAGCCTCTCCACAAAATTTTGTGGCTACAAAACATCTGATGCTACAAAAGCTAACACTCCCTCATAGTGAGGAATGTGTCCTAGTGCTACTGCACACCTTGTAGTAGCACCCTGTCTCTGCATCATCTCCTTTCACGTTGCTGATGTCTGGCCACGATGCCCACCAACCACTACGCAACTCTGATATGCGTTGCATTTGTGTTGTTGCTGACCTTGTTGTACTGCTGCCAAGACTGCATCTGCACTGCAACTCCCACTTCATATATTGCTACTGCAACTAAAAAGCATCCAAAATATTGAATCAACCGTGATTGGCATGATGCATCTGTCTCCCGAGTCCTGACTGCTACTAGCTACTGTTCTGTCTACTGAAGACTCTGCGTTGTTGTTGACTTTGCACTGTGCCAACTACACTACATCCAACTCTACACTATGCTCCCAAACATCTGACTACTACTAGTTTGTAACTATCACTCGGCTTCTCGCTGCATCTATTGCCATTAATCGATCCTGCTACTGAACACTGTGGGCCCCCATAACTAAGTATTGATCCATGAGGTGGACTCCTCAAGGATCCTACCCAATTTGTAGCACTCTGGGGCTACGGCACCAAATCTCCCCACCTCACTCCTGGAGGTATGTCTACAAACATGGCGAAGTCTTCCTCCAAACTGGAGGACAGCTTATCAATCTCGGCATGAGTTGTTGCCTGGTCTTGCTTCTCCTCTTTGTCCTTCTTCCTGAGAGGACACTGGGTATTGTAGTGACCAAACTCGCCACACTTGAAGCACTTGACCTTTGACAGGTCCTTCTTCTTTTTCCTCTGCTCCCCTTATCCCTAACTAGGACCCTTCGATGTGGGGACCACATTATCCTCCTCCTTCAGCTGCTACTGCCATTGATGGAGCTCTTCAATAAAGCTCCTCTCAACTCCTCTTACTACGAATCAGCCCATATCCTGTCCCACCTTCGCAAGGTATCTCTGCCCAAAATACTTTGAACAAATACCTGCCACTCTTGGGAGACACTATTTAGTGCCAATCACACTAGCTATGTGGATTGAGGCGCTTCCCCAACAGCTGACAATTGTTCACGAACCTCATGAATCTTGGTGAGGAAGGAATCTATGCCTTTCCCCTTTTGCATCCAGATGAGCCTTATCTTCTCCTCTAAGTACATCTTCCACTACTCAGAAGTTCCTTGTACAGGGTGGAAAGTGTATCCCACATCTATTTGGTCATTCCCTTGGCCGTTATGTGTGAAACTACATGATCCCAAACACCATCTAAGATCAATCTCTTTACCCTCGCCATCTCCAATCTGTACTCCTTCAGTTAATCTGCATCCTGGGGCACTGCTACCACTACATCAATATATGGCTTCAAGCCATATTCATATAGAAGGAAGGACATTCTTGCCTTCCACATGACATAGTTGGAAGCTCCATCCAACCTGTCCTAATCTCGAAGTCTAGCAGTGGCCATCTCAACAAATGTCAAAAAAATCCTCTTCCATTATGCTCAATTGTTGCCTAGTTATTCACACTCCCTTTTGGAGTGAGAAATTTTTCTTACAACGATTGCTAATTTGCAAGGAAAATTGAACTTTTGAGACTAGAAGTTCCCTGAGGAAAATTTTCCCTCAGTGTGTGTTCTTCTTCCTTCCACCTGACGCTAGCTCTGCTTTAGAAATCTACGGAAAAACTATTGCTTCCAGCTAGAGATCTGCTCTGCAAAAATACTAGGCTGCTCCCTATGCCTTTGGAATCCCTCAATCTGGAGAGATCGAATTTTTTTTGTCCCTCTCTAAGAAAAATCAAATCTCCTCAAGAAATTCAGTCTCTTGGCAAAGTGATTGTGCTTCCCTCTAGGGTTTCCATCTGCTGCCCACACTGAACAGTGAAACTCCTTTCTTCACTATCGAGCTCTACGGCTAATCATCTATGCTTTGATACCATGTGAAAATTCCACAGCGAGAACCCTATTGCAACAGTTGAAAATTATTCTCCTAATTGTTATTTTAAATTAACAATTTATTTAATGTTTCCTACAACAAATATTGAATAACTCACACTGCAACCTACACATAAAACTGCGAAGGAATAAACGCTAGAAGAAATGCTAGCACACATAAAATAACAAAATTATTTTTGGACCAATGTGCCCGGAAAAACACAACTTGGGAAAACTGATGTAGCAGTGAGGGTTTTATTTTATTATGCAGCAGTGGAATTTGAGTACATCTCTAGATGCCCAACTGGCAATCCAAACAACAGAAAATCTGAGCAAAATACTGAAGCAAATTGCCCTTCTCCCACAAGCAATCTCTGACTTGGATTTCCTTATCAAAACTCGGCCTCTACACTGCTCTGTGTAGCTGGTTGGGTGGCTTGCTTCGAACTAGGCTATGGAAGTCATTCTACTTCAAGAAGCTGAGGAAATCGCCTCTCTGGTCCTCTAGGACTTTTTCCCGACCTCTGGAGATGAGAATGATTTTCCTTCCTCCAAATTTAATTGCCTTATTGAAGCAACTGCACTACCTCTCTAGGATAATTCGCCTCTTGCTACTGCCTCTTCGGATATGGAAAATCTTTCCTCCAGATCACTATCTCTACCCCTCACTCACAGCTTCGATCTCACTAGCTCTCTCTCTGACAACTGACGACTGCTACTCTAGAAATTGATTTTCTCATGAAATCGAACTGCTCAAGTGTCTTCTCCATCACCACATCGACCTCCTCTTAGAATCCTTTGTTGGAGCAACAACGGCCAAGATTAAAAACTTATCGATGGCTAGGATCATCTTGGAGTCGATCCATGTGAGTTTCTAGATTATTTGCGTCTTGACTTAATTAATTCTGATTAATTAACCATATTCCCTAAGCTTAGACTTAAGAAATATTTAAAAATAGGTTAATAATCTAATTAAGTCATTTCTAGGCAGAATTTCCAAAAATGATTTCTGGGTTTTGGAGATCTTGTGTGTTCTAGCCTCTCCACAAAATTTCGTGGTTAGAACACATATGATGATACAAAAATTGGCATATATTATCGGGGGAAAGTTTGTTCGAGCCCTCTTTACAAACCTTACTTATTGATCTTCCTTAGAACCCCACCTTGGCATCGAATTGTCCATATGCTTTTTATTTTTTCCATACTGTTTTGCGTGGGTACCTTACCCCTATTTATGGAGAAATTAGCCATTGGTAACCTTTTGAACCCCCTGTAGGAAGGATAGCCACCAGTTTAACTCCTTGAACTAACCTGCCTACTATCTTAGCTGACTTGAACTAGTCTTTCCTCCCCTCCCCGAGCAAAGGCAAATAAACTTCTCCCACCTACATGGGAGGACTTCTCACAACTATAGTTGTTGATGCTCTAAAATTCAATTACTGAACTATACATTTCATTGGATCTTGCCTCCCACCCAAAAGGATGGAACCAGCCTAGTGAGTCATTAAATATACCATACGTAATTGTATGAGATAGAAGCTTAGCACATTGTACTCTTATTTTACAAGCCAACTTGGCTCATCAATAAGAATTACATGTTTGTTATATCGCGTCGTTCTAGAAATAACACAAGATGCTTACTAGTACTATGCTTCTAAATACTAACATAAACAGGTCAATAACACTTAAGGATAATTCAAAGCTTATTGTATTAGTTTATGTTATAAGCAGTAAGGTTTCGCTATGGCACTCTGACTTGTTTACTAAGAGAAGGTATAGTCAAGTGTAGAACGTAGTCTAGCCCACACACCATTATTCACATCTTCAACCTCATGAATCTATCATTAAGCACCCTTGTCCAGAAACAAACCACCTGTATGTGACCTGAATCTCCCCTCAGGGATAGATAGATAATTACCTGATCCCATACAGCATCATTTTGTCTACATTGGTTTGTAGAAAAATGTGTGGGTTATACTGAGTACTTGGTGAATTATGAGTGAATTATAAACCGCTAAAAATCTGTGTTTTTGAGAGGGATAATCAACGAAGCAAATATCAATCAAAACATGAAAACGCATACAGGTATGATATTTCGAAACCATAACAATTGAAATGGGCAGTCTGTACTTTAATGAGGGAAGCATGTATAATAAATCTATCTTGTTAGTACAAAAGAGTCAAGACTCAAAGCCTTTGAGTCCTGTTAGTGTCAGTCTTTCCAGCCTTCCTCCAGTGATCAAATAGGCTCTTACAAAGTGATTTTGAAGTGTCAAGGTCAAATTTTGTCATTTCAGTGA
>APFE031239429.1:43390-68296 GCA_000404065.3 Pinus taeda
TCAAAGATTAGATTCTGGCTCAACCGTGGGAAAACTTTTCTGAGTGAAGAAGACCAGCAGAATATTACTTACAGAAGGAAAAGGTACCGGAGCAGCGAAAAGGAGTTGGAGATTACTCCAGACACACAGGATCGTGGGAAGACTATAGTAGCAGAAGATATGGGTGAGCCCAAGAGCAGGGAAGAGATAGCCTTCGATAGCCTCTTGAAGGCTTTGAGTGATTTCGCAAAGGGGCAGAAGGAGATGCTTGATGAGATCAAAATGTAGAACCGAGAACGAAGCAGTCACCGAGAGTTCGTAGTTGGAGAGACTTCTGGGGCCTCTCAACAATGCGATCATCTTTCTCCCACTGCGCAGCAGCCATCCTCGAGTGATCCAACTCGAGCCACTTTACCGTCATCTATACCTTTGGCGCAAGGAGAGACAGGTGGAAGTGAGGATCCATCGTTGATGGGGGAGCATTTCTGGGAGTGGCCGTCCATGGGGGCAAACTTCAAAGTGGCTCTGACCTTCAGAGACTTTTGCAAACTCAAGTACAATGAGAAGGGGAAAGGCTATGGTACTCAGAACTATGAGCTACATCATTCTATTGGGAAAATGTATTTCCCTACATATGATGGCACTTCCAAGCGCACAACACGTGCTTGGGTGGAGAAGTTGGATACATACTTCCAGCTGAATTGAATGACAGAAGTAGAAGCCATCAAGATGGCCACATTGCACTTAGAGGGGGAGGCACACGATTGGTGGTTTCATGGTTTGTCCACTTTGGGGCATGCCAGCGTGACCTCCTATGAGGATTTCACACGGAGAGTAGTGGAGTGCTTTGATCGGAAGGATCTAGAGGCTCACTTCAGAGAGTTGACCCAGCTCTGACAAACAGCGCATCTAGAGCATTATATCTAAAAGTATTTTAGGGTCTCAGTCATGTTGCCTGCTTTGTCAGATGCAAGGAGAGTATACACATTTGTGGAGGGATTAATAGAGCCATCACGAGGACTGGTGAAGTTTCACAAAACGTCTACATTCTAGAGGCAGAGTCTTGCACTTAGGATTTGTAGGAGGCCATCTCCAAGGCTCGAGCTCCATTTCCTGCAAGCACTCCCTACCCTCAGAAGGGAAGTGACACTCGAGCACCCACAACGTAGAGAGCAGCCCAAGGGCATGGTTAGTTGGATGACAAGACCAGGACAGACCTCAAAAGGAAGAAGCTATGCTTTACATGCCGTGAGCCTTGGGCACCTAGTCATCAGTGCACAACAGGCAAGGCCCATTACATCGAGGTCTTCTTAGACAGTGATCAGGAGGATGAGGAAGATTTGGAGTTTGCTGGCGGAGACAGCAAGGAGCCAGCAGGGAAAGGACCACCACCACCACCTCAGGGAGGATTATCCTTCGCACCAGCAGGGGGAGTCCTAGCTTCTTTGTGCGGGATTCCCAAATTCTTGACCTTGAGGATCAAAGGTTTGGTGTAAGGCAATGTGTCTCAGTCTTGGTAGATAGTGGGGCTACCCACAATTTTATTGATGCTTAGATTGTCCAGGGGAGGGGCACCACCACTACAGAGTTTGAGGGGTTTTCAATCCTAATACCAGGGGGCAAGAGTATGCAGTGCACTCGATATGTTCCCGCTCTGACAGTGACTACGGGGAATTATTCGATGACAAACCACTTTTTCTTGGTGGATGTACCAAACACCAATGTGGTGTTGGGTGTCAAATGGTTGTATTCCCTTGTTTAAGTTACCACCGATTGAAAACAGCTGGTGATGGAGTTTACTGAGCCAGATGTCAAGCAAGTGGTTCTTAGGGGCATGCATTCGTACCCCCCCCAGACAATTTGGCTAACCGGATGGAGGCTAATTTGAGGCATGGAGACATAGCATGGGCAGTAGATTTGAGGATTTCATAGGTTGGGGGAAAGACCACACCACCACATCCGGACATACAGGTAGTACTGGATAAATATCCAGTAGCTTTTGGAGATATACCACCGAGGCAACCACCTGACAGGGGATTTGAGCACACTATAGAGTTGGAGCCTAGTGTGCAGGCGGTCATCACCACACCCTATAGGAATCCCAAGGCCTATAAGGATGAGATCGAGAGAGCCATCGGGGAGTTGTTGGCATTGGGTCACTTCAGACCAAGTTCTAGTCTATTTGTTTCTTCGGTTGTGTTGGCGAAGGACGGGACTCTTCGCATGTGTATTGACTACAAGGCCCTCCTCAACAAGAAGACGTTGAAGAGCAGGTATCCCATTCCGCACATTGATGAGAGAGCAGGACATT
Source organism: Pinus taeda (assembly GCA_000404065.3). Taxonomy (NCBI): domain Eukaryota; kingdom Viridiplantae; phylum Streptophyta; class Pinopsida; order Pinales; family Pinaceae; genus Pinus; species Pinus taeda. The sequence goes on from APFE031239429.1 coordinate 45,681, forward strand.
CCAAAGACAGCCTTCAGGTGTCATTATGGGAATTTCAAGTTCCTGGTCATGCCTTTTGGGTTGATCAATGCACTAGCTACTTTTCAGTCACACTACCTAGGCCAGTGCAGAGGCAGTGTTTGGGAGCTCATTTGGTGGGTAGAGTATCAGCCATTGAGGATGAGCTTTTCCGTGGAGGTTGGAGGATTTATTCGGGGTGAAGTTTGCTCCCTTTCTAGAACTTGGAGGAAGACTTTGTGGCCATTTCTTGCAGGCCGTATTGCTAGAGCTGTTTGGAGGGCGTAGGCCGTAGAGGAAGCGGAATTTGGGCAGTTGGTTTCAAGCCAAATCCTTTCTGGGTTTTTGTGGGTTTTGGCCAAGGAGCTTATGTTTGAAGTTTCATCATTTTTCGAGCACCGGATACGAGGTTTCTTGCAGCTCCTTTCCAGCGAGCAGTTGCCATAACTAGGAGACAGCGCAGAGCTTTGGAGGAGCAATTGCTTTCTAGCATTGGGGATTACTGTTGACACTTGGGTTCTGTCTAGCTTGCCCTTGAGGCAAGCCCAAGTGCTCTTTCCACACTATTGTACATTGCTCCATTAATAAATTAAATGGCTAGGCTGGTTCTCATTTTTGTTGTGTATTGAGTATTTGTTGATCGTTTAATTTTTATGTGCATAAATCGAATTGGCTTTTGTATATCACTGTTTGTTTAAGTTTGGAACATTACAGTGGTATCAAAGATTAGATTCTGGCTCAACCGTGGGAAAACTTTTCTGAGTGAAGAAGACCAGCAGAATATTACTTACAGAAGGCAAAGGTACCGGAGCAGGGAAAAGGAGTTGGAGATTACTCCAGACACAGAGGATCGTGGGAGGACTACAGTAGCAGAAGATACGCGTGAGCCCATGAGCAGGGAAGAGATGGCCTTCGATAGCCTCTTGAAGGCTTTGAGTGATTTGGCAAAGGGGCAGAAGGAGATGCTTGATGAGATCAAAATGTAGAACCGAGAACGAAGCAGTCACCAAGAGTTCGTAGTTGGAGAGACTTCTGGGGCCTCTCAACAATGCGATCATCTTTCTCCCACTGCGCAGCAGCCATCCTCGAGTGATCCAACTCGAGCCACTTTACCGTCCTTTATACTTTGGCGCAAGGAGAGACAAGTGGAGGTGAGGATCCATCGTTGATGGGGGAAAATTTCTGGGAGTGGACGTCCATGGGGGCAGACTTCAAAGAGGCTCTGACCTTCAGAGACTTTTGCAAACTCAAGTAGAATGAGAAGGGGAAAGGCTATGGTACTCAGAACTATGAGCTACATCATTCTATTGGGAAAATGTATTTCCCTACATATGATGGCACTTCCAAGCGCACAGCACGTGCTTGGGTGGAGAAGTTGGATACATACTTCCAGCTGAATTGAATGACAGAAGTAGAAGCCATCAAGATGGCCACATTGCACTTAGAGGGGGAGGCACATGATTGCTGGTTTCATGGTTTGTCCACTTTGGGGCATGCCAGCGTGACCTCCTATGAGGATTTCATACAGAGAGTAGTGGAGTGCTTTGATTGGAAGGATCTAGAGGCTCACTTCAGAGAGTTGACCCAGCTCAGACAGACAGGGCATCTGGAGCATTATATCTAAGAGTATTTTAGGGTCTCAGTCATGTTGCCTGCTTTGTCAGATGCAAGGAGAGTATACACATTTGTGGAGGGATTGACAGAGCCATCACGAGGACTGTTGAAGTTTCACAAAACATCTACTTTCTAGAGGCAGAGTCTTGCACTTAGGATTTGTAGGAGGCCATCTCCAAGGCTCGAGCTCCATTTCCTGCACGCATTCCCTACCCTCAGAAGGGAAGTGACACTCGAGCACCCACAACATAGAGATCAGCCCAAGGGCATGGTTAGTTGGATGACAAGACCAGGACAGATCTCAAAAGGAAGAAGCTATGCTTTACATACCGTGAGCCTTGGGCACCTAGTCATCGGTGCACAACAGGCAAGGCCCATTACATCGAGATCTTCTTAGACAGTGATCAGGAGGATGAGGAGGAGTTGGAGTTTGGTGGCGGAGACAGCAAGGAGCCAGCAGGGAAAGGACAACAACCACCACCTCAGGGAGGAGCATCCTTCACACCAGCAGGGGGAGTCCTAGCTTCTTTGTGCGGGATTCCCAAATTCTTGACCTTGAGGATCAAAGGTTTGGTGTAGGGCAATGTGTCTCAGTCCTGGTAGATAGTGGGGCTACCCACAATTTTATTGATGCTTAGATTGTCCAGAGGAGGGGCACCACCACTACAGAGTTTGAGGGTTTTTCAGTCCTAATGCCAGCGGACAAGACTATGCAGTGCACTCGATATGTTCCCGCTCTGACAGTGACTACGGGGAATTATTCGATGACAAACAACTTTTTCTTGGTGGATGTACCAAACACCAATGTGGTGTTGCTTGTCCAATTGTTGTATTCCCTTGGTTGAGTTACCACCGATTGGAAACAGCTGGTGCTGGAGTTTACTGAGCCAGCTGGCAAGCAAGTGGTTCTTAGGGGCATGCATTCGTACCCCCCCCCCCAGACAATTCGGCTAACCGGATGGAGGCTAATTTGAGGCATGGAGACATACAATGGGTAGTAGATTTGAGGATTTCATAGGTTAGGGGAAAGACCACACCACCACATCTAGACATACAGGTAGTACTTTATAAATATCCAGTAGCTTTTGGAGATATACCACCGAGGCAACCACCTGACAGGGGATTTGAGCACACTATAGAGTTGGAGCCTAGTGTGCAGGCGGTCATCACCACACCCTATAGGCATCCCAAGGCATATAAGGATGAGATCGAGAGAGCCATCAGGGAGTTGTTGGCATTGGGTCACTTCAGACCAAGTTCTAGTCTGTTTGTTTCTTCGGTTGTGTTGGCGAAGGACGGGACTCTTCGCATGTGTATTGACTACAAGGCCCTCCTCAACAAGAAGACGTTGAAGAACAGGTATCCCATTCCGCACATTGATGAGAGAGCAGAACATTCCAAAGACAGCCCTCAGGTGTCATTATGGGCATTTCAAGTTCCTGGTCATGCCTTTTGGGTTGATCAATGCACCAGCTACTTTTCAGTCACACTACCTAGGCCAGTGCAGAGGCAGTGTCTGGGAGCTCATTTGGTGGGTAGAGTATCAGCCATTGAGGCTGAGATTTTCCGTGGAGGTTGGAGGATTTATTCGGGGTGAAGTTTGCTCCCTTTCTAGAACTTGGAGGAAAACTTTGTGGCCATTTCTTGCAAGCCGTATTGCTAGAGCTGTTTGGAGGGCGTAGGCCGTAGAGGAAGTCGAATTTGGGCAGTTGGTTTCAAGCCAAATCCTTTCTCGGTTTTTGTGGGTTTTGGCCAAGGAGCTTATGTTTGAAGTTTCATCATTTTTCGAGCCCCGGATACGAGGTTTCTTGCAGCTCCTTTCCAGCCAGCAGTTGCCGTAACTAGGAGACAGCGCAGAGCTTTGGAGGAGCAATTGCTTTCTAGCATTGGGGATTACTGTTGACACTTGGGTTCTGTCTAGCTTGCCCTTGAGGCAAGCCCAAGTGCTCTTTCCACACTATTGTACATTGCTCCATTAATAAATTAAATGGCTAGGCTGGTTCTCATTTTTGTTGTGTATTGAGAATTTGTAGATCGTTTAATTTTTATGTGCATAAATCGAATTGGATTTTGTATATCACTGTTTGTTTAAGTTTGGAACATTATAGTGGTATCAAAGATTAGATTCTGGCTCAACCGTGGGAAAACTTTTCTGAGTGAAGAAGACCAACAGAATATTACTTACAAAAGGCAAAGGTACCGGAGCAGGGAAAAGGAGTTGGAGATTACTCCAGACACAGAGGATCGCGGGAAGACTACAGTAGCAGAAGATATGGGTGAGCCCAAGAGCAGGGAAGAGATGGCCTTCGATAGCCTCTTGAACGCTTTGAGTGATTTGGCAAAGGGGCAGAAGGAGATGCTTGATGAGATCAAAATGTAGAACCGAGAACGAAGCAGTCACCGAGAGTTCGTAGTTGGAGAGACTTCTGGGGCCTCTCAACAATGCGATCATTTTTCTCCCATTGCGCAGCAGCCATTCTCGAGTGATCCAACTCGAGCCACTTTACCGTCCTTTATACATTTGGCGCAAGGAGAGATAGGTGGAGGTGAGGATCCATCGTTGATGGGGCAGCATTTATGGGAGTGGCCGTCCATGGGGGCAGACTTCAAAGAGGCTCTGACCTTCAGAGACTTTTGCAAACTCAAGTAGAATGAGAAGGGTAAAGGCTATGGTACTCAGAACTATGAGCTACATCATTCTATTGGGAAAATGTATTTCCCTACATATGATGGCACTTCCAAGCGCACAGCACGTGCTTGGGTGGAGAAGTTGGATACATACTTCCAGCTGAATTGAATGACAGAAGTAGAAGCCATCAAGATGGCCACATTGCACTTAGAGGGGGAGGCACACGATTGCTAGTTTCATGGTTTGTCCACTTTGGGGCATGCCAGCGTGACCTCCTATGAGGATTTCACACGGAGAGTGGTGGAGTGCTTTGATTGGAAGGATCTAGAGGCTCACTTCAGAGAGTTGACCCAGCTCAGACAGAAAGGGCATCTGGAGCATTATATCTAAGAGTATTTTAGGGTCTCAGTCATGTTGCCTGCTTTGTCAGATGCAAGGAGAGTATACACATTTGTGGAGGTATTGACAGAGCCATCACGAGGATTGGTGAAGTTTCACAAAACATCTACTTTCTAGAGGCAGAGTCTTGCACTTAGGATTTGTAGGAGGCCATCTCCAAGGCTCGAGCTCCATTTCTTGCATGCACTCCCTACCCTCAGAAGGGAAGTGGCACTCGAGCACCCACAACGTAGAGAACAGCCCAAGGGCATAGTTAGTTGGATGACAAGACCAGGACAGACCTTAAAAGGAAGAAGCTATGCTTTACATGCCGTGAGCCTTGGGCACCTAGTCATCGGTGCACAGCAGGCAAGGCCAGGTCTTCTTAGACAGTGATCAGAAGGATGAGGAGGAGTTGGAGTTTGGTGGCGTAGACAACAAGGAGCCAGCAGGGAAAGGACCACCACCACCAGCTCAGGGAGGAGCATCCTTCGCACCAGCAGGGGGAGTCCCAGCTTCTTTGTGCGGGATTCCCAAATTCTTGACCTTGAGGATCAAAGGTTTGGTGTAGGGCAATGTGTCTCAGTCTTGGTAGATAGTGGGGCTACCCACAATTTTATTGATGCTTAGATTGTCCAGAGGAGGGGCACCACCACTACAGAGTTTGAGGGATTTTCGGTCCTAATACCAGGGGACAAGACTATGCAGTGCACTCGATATGTTCCCGCTCTCACAGTGACTGCGGGAATTATTCGATGACAAACCACTTTTTCTTGATGGATGTACCAAACACCAATGTGGTGTTGGGTGTCCAATGGTTGTATTCCCTTGGTTGAGTTACCACCGATTGGAAACAGCTGGTGGTGGAGTTTACTGAGCCAGATGGCAAGTAAGTGGTTCTTAGGGGCATGCATTCGTACCCCCCCCCAGACAATTCGGCTAACCGGATGGAGGCTAATTTGAGGCATGGAGACATAGCATGGGTAGTAGATTTGAGGATTTCACAGGTTGGGGGAAAGACCACACCACCACATCCAAACATACAAGTAGTACTGGATAAATATCCAGTAGTTTTTGGAGACATACTACCGAGGCAACCACCTGACTGGGAATTTGAGCACACTATAGAGTTGGAGCCTAGTGTGTAGGCGGTCATCACCACACCCTATAGGCATCCCAAGGCCTATAAGGATGAGATCGAGAGAGCCATCGGGGAGTTGTTGGCATTGGGTCACTTCAGACCAAGTTCTAGTCTGTTTGTTTCTTCAGTTGTGCTGGCGAAGGACGAGACTCTTCGCATGTGTATTGACTACAAGGCCCTCCTCAACAAGAAGACGTTGAAGAACAGGTATCCCATTCCGCACATTGATGAGAGAGCAGGACATTCCAAAGACAGCCTTCAGGAGTCATTATAGGCATTTCAAGTTCCTGGTCATGCCTTTTGGGTTGACCAATGCACCAGCTATTTTTCAATCACACTACCTAGGCCAGTGCAGAGGTAGTGTTTGGGAGCTCATTTGGTGGGTAGAGTATCAGCCCTTGAGGCTGAGCGTTTCCGTGGAGGTTGGAGGATTTATTCGGGGTGAAGTTTGCTCCCTTTCTAAAACTTGGATGAAGACTTTGTGGCCATTTCTTGCAGGCCGTATTGCTAGAGTTGTTTGGAGGGCGTAGGCCTTCGAGGAAGTCGAATTTGGGTAGTTGGTTTCAAGCCAAATCCTTTCTGGGTTTTTGTGGGTTTTGGCCAAGGAGCTTATGTTTGAAGTTTCATCATTTTTCGAGCACCGGATACGAGGTTTCTTGCAGCTCCTTTCCAGCTAGCAGTTGCCGTAACTAGGAGACAGCGCAGAGCTTTAGAGGAGCAATTGCTTTCTAGCATTGGGGATTACTGTTGACACTTGGGTTCTGTCTAGCTTGCCCTTGAGGCAAGCCCAAGTGCTCTTTCCACACTATTGTACATTGCTCCATTAATAAATTAAATGGCTAGGCTGGTTCTCATTTTTGTTGTGTATTGAGTATTTTTTGATCGTTTAATTTTTATGTGCATAAATCGAATTGGCTTTTATATATCACTGTTTGTTTAGGTTTGGAACATTATAGTGGTATAAAAGATTAGATTATGGCTCAACCGTGGGAAAACTTTTCTAAGTGAAGAAGACCAGCAGAATATTACTTACAGAAGGCAAAGCTACCGGAGCAAGGAAAAGGAGTGGGAGATTACTCCAGACACAGAGGATCGTGGGAAGACTACAGTAGCAGAAGATATGGGTGAGCCCAAGAGCAGGGAAGAGATGGCCTTCGATAGCCTTTTGAAGGCTTTGAGTGATTTGGCAAAGGGGCAGAAGCAGATGCTTGATGAGATCAAAATGTAGAACTGAGAACGAAGCAGTCACCGAGAGTTCGTAGTTGGAGAGAATTCTGGGGGCTCTCAACAATGCGATCATCTTTCTCCCACTCCGCAGCAGCCATCCTCGAGAGATCCAACTCGAGCCACTTTACCGTCCTGTATACCTTTGGCGCAAGGAGAGACAGGTGGAGGTGAGGATCCGTCGTTGATGGGGGAGCATTTCTGGGAGTGGTTGTCCATGGGGGCAAACTTCAAAGAAGCTCTGACCTTCAGAGACTTTTGCAAACTCAAGTAGAATGGGAAGGGGAAAGCCTATGGTACTCAAAACTATGAGCTACATCATTCTATTGGGAAAATGTATTTCCCTACATATGATGGCACTTCCAAGCGCACAGCACGTGCTTGGGTGGAGAAGTTGGATACATACTTCCAGCTAAATTGAATGACAGAAGTAGAAGCCATCAAGATGGCCACATTGCACTTAGAGGGGGAGGCACACGATTGGTGGTTTCATGGTTTGTCCACTTTGGGGCATGCCAGCGTGACCTCCTATGAGGATTTCACACAGAGAGTAGTGGAGTTCTTTGATTGGAAGGATCTAGAGGCTCACTTCAGAGAGTTGACCCAGCTCTGACAGACAGCGCATCTAGGGCATTATATCTAAGAGTATTTTAGGGTCTCAGTCATGTTGCCTGCTTTGTCAGATGCAAGGAGGGTATACACATTTGTGGAGGGATTGACAGAGCCATCACGAGGACTGGTGAAGTTTCACAAAACATCTACTTTCTAGAGGCAGAGTCTTGCACTTAGGATTTGTAGGAGGCCATCTCCAAGGCTCGAGCTCCATTTCCTGCACGCACTCCCTACCCTCAGAAGTGAAGTGACACTCGAGCACCCACAACGTAGAGAGCAGCCCAAGGGCATGATTAGTTGGATGACAAGACCAGGACAGACCTCAAAAGGAAGAAGCTACGCTTTACATACCATGAGCCTTGGGCACCTAGTCATTGGTGCACAGCAGGCAAGGCCCATTACATCGAGGTCTTCTTAGACAGTGATCAGGAGGATGAGGAGGAGTTGGAGTTTGGTGGCTGAGACAGCAAGGAGCTAGCAGGGAAAGGACCACCACCACCACCTCAGGGAGGAGCATCCTTCGCACCAGCAGGGGGAGTCCTTGCTTCTTTGTGGGGGATTCCCAAATTCTTGACCTTGAGGATCAAAGGTTTGGTGTAAGGCAATGTGTCTCAGTCTTGGTAGATAGTGGGGCTACCCACAATTTTATTGATGCTTAGATTGTCCAGAGGAGGGGCACCACCACTACAGAGTTTGAGGGGTTTTCAGTCCTAATACCAGGGGACAAGACTATGCAGTGCACTCGATATGTTCCCGCTCTAACAGTGACTGCGGGGAATTATTCGATGACAAACCACTTTTTCTTGGTGGATGTACCAAACACCAATGTGGTGTTGGGTGTCCAATGGTTGTATTCCCTTGGTTGAGTTACCACCGATTGGAAACAGCTGGTGATGGAGTTTACTGAGCCAGCTGGCAAGCAAGTGGTTCTTAGGGGCATGCATTTGTACCCCCCCCTCAGACAATTCGGCTAACCGGATGGAGGCTAATTTGAGGCATGGAGACATAGCATGGGCAGTAGATTTGAGGATTTCATAGGTTGGGGGAAAGACCACACCACCACATCCGGACATACAGCTAGTACTGGATAAATATCCAGTAGCTTTTGGAGATATACCACCGAGGCAACCACCTGACAGGGGATTTGAGCACACTATAGAGTTGGAGCCTAGTGTGCAGGCGGTCATCACCACACCGTATAGGCATCCCAAGGCCTATAAGGATGAGATCGAGAGAGCCATCAGGGAGTTGTTGGCATTGGGTCACTTCAGACCAAGTTCTAGTCTGTTTGTTTCTTCGGTTGTACTGGCGAAGGACAGGACTCTTCGCATGTGTATTGACTACAAGGCCCTCCTCAACAAGAAGACGTTGAAGAACAGGTATCCCATTCCGCACATTGATGAGAGAGCAGAACATTCCAAAGACATGGGCATTTCAAGTTCCTGGTCATGCCTTTTGGGTTGATCAATGCACCAGCTACTTTTTGGTCACACTACCTAGGCCAGTGCAGAGGCAGTGTTTGGGAGCTCATTTGGTGGGTAGAGTATCAGCGATTGAGGCTGAGCTTTTCCGTGGAGGTTGGAGGATTTATTCGGGGTGAAGTTTGCTCCCTTTCTAGAACTTGGAGGAAGACTTTGTGGCCATTTCTTGCAGGCCGTATTGCTAGAGCTTTTTGGAAGGCGTAGGCCGTAGAGGAAGTCGAATTTGGGCAGTTGGTTTCAAGCCAAATCCTTTCTCGGTTTTTGTGGGTTTTGGCCAAGGAGCTTATGTTTGAAGTTTCATCATTTTTCAAGCACCGGATACGAGGTTTCTTGCAGGTCCTTTCCAGCCAGCAGTTGCCGTAACTAGGAGACAGCGCAGAGCTTTGGAGGAGCAATTTCTTTCTAGCATTGGGGATTACTGTTGACACTTGGGTTCTGTCTAGCTTGCCCTTGAGGCAAGCCCAAGTGCTCTTTCCACACTATTGTACATTGCTCCATTAATAAATTAAATGGCTAGGCTAGTTCTCATTTTTGTTGTGTATTGAGTATTTGTTGATCGTTTAATTTTTATGTGCATAAATCGAATTGGCTTTTGTATATCACTGTTTGTCTAAGTTTGGAACATTATAGTGGTATCAAAGATTAGATTCTGGCTCAACTGTGGAAAAACTTTTCTGAGTGAAGAAGACCAGCAGAATATTACTTACAGAAGGCAAAGGTACCGGAGCAGGGAAAAGGAGTTGGAGATTACTCCAGATACAGAGGATCGTGGGAAGACTACAGTAGCAGAAGATATGGGTGAGCCAAGAGCAGGGAAGAGATGGCCTTCGATAGCCTCTTGAAGGCTTTGAGTGATTTGGCAAAGGGGCAGAAGGAGATGCTTGATGAGATCAAAATGTAGAACCGAGAACGAAGCAGTCACCGAGAGTTCGTAGTTGGAGAGACTTCTGGGGCCTCTCAACAATGCGATCATCTTTCTCCCACTGCGCAGCAGCCATCCTCGACTGATCCAACTCGAGCCACTTTACCATCCTTTATAACTTTGGCGCAAGGAGAGACAGGTGGAGGTGAGGATTCATTGTTGATGGGGGAACATTTCTAGGAGTGGTCGTCCATGGGGGCAGACTTCAAAGAGGCTCTGACCTTCAGAGACTTTTGCAAACTCAAGTACAATGAGAAGGGGAAAGGCTATGGTACTCAGAACTATGAGCTACATCATTCTATTGGGAAAATGTATTTCCCTACATATGATGGCACTTCCAAGCGCACAGCACGTGCTTGGGTGAGAAGTTGGATACATACTTCCAGCTGAATTGGATGACAGAAGTAGAAGCCATCAAGATGGCTACATTGCACTTAAAGGGGGAGGCACACGATTGGTGGTTTCATGGTTTGTCCACTTTGGGGCATGCCAGCGTGACCTCCTATGAGGATTTCACATGGAGAGTAGTGGAGTGCTTTGATTGGAAGGATCTAGAGGCTCACTTCAGAGAGTTGACCCAGCTCAGACAGACAGGGCATATGGAGCATTATATCTATGATTATTTTAGGGTCTCAGTCATGCTGCCTGCTTTGTCAGATGCAAGGAGAGTATACACATTTGTGGAGGGATTGACAGAGCCATAACGAGGACTGGTGAAGTTTCACAAAACATCTACTTTCTAGAGGCAGAGTCTTGCACTTAGGATTTATAGGAGGCCATCTCCAAGGCTCGAGCTCCATTTCCTGCACGCACTCCCTACCCTCAGAAGGGAAGTGACACTCGAGCACCCACAAGGTAGAGAGCAGCCCAAGGGCATGGTTAGTTGGTTGACAAGACCAGGACAGACCTCAAAAGGAAGAAGCTATGCTTTACATGCCGTGAGCCTTGGGCACCTAGTCATCGGTGCACAACAAGCAAGGCCCATTACATCGAGGTCTTCTTAGACAGTGATTAGGAGGATGAGGAGGAGTTGGAGTTTGGTGTCGGAGACAACAAGGAGCCAGCAGGGAAAGGACCACCACCACCACCTCAGGGAGGAGCATCCTTCGCACCAGCAGGGGGAGTCCTAGCTTCTTTGTGCGGGATTCCCAAATTCTTGACCTTGAGGATCAAAGGTTTGGTGTAGGGCAATGTGTCTCAGTCTTGGTAGATAGTGGGGCTACCCACAATTTTATTGATGCTTAGATTGTCCAGAGGAGGGGCACCACCACTACAAAGTTTGAGGGGTTTTCAGTCCTAATACTAGGGGACAAGACTATGCAGTGCACTCGATATGTTCCCGCTCTGACAGTGACTGCGGGGAATTATTCGATGACAAACCACTTTTTCTTGGTGGATGTACCAAACACCAATGTGGTGTTGGGTGTCCAATGGTTGTATTCCCTTGGTTGAGTTACCACCGATTGGAAACAGCTGGTGATGGAGTTTACTAAGCCAGATGGCAAGCAAGTGGTTCTTAGGGGCATGCATTCGTACCCCCCCCCTCAGACAATTCGGCGAACCGGATGGAGGCTAATTTGAGGCATGGAGACATAGCATGGGCAGTAGATTTGAGGATTTCACAGGTTGGGGGAAAGACCACACCACCACATCCGGACATACAGGTAGTACTGGATAAATATCCAGTAGTTTTTGGAGATATACCACCGAGGCAACCACCTGACTGGGGATTTGAGCACACTATAGAGTTGGAGCCTAGTGTGTAGGCGGTTAACACCAAACCCTATAGGCATCCCAAGGCCTATAAGGACGAGATCGAGAGAGCCATCGGGGAGTTGTTGGCATTGGGTCACTTCAGACCAAGTTCTAGTCTGTTTGTTTCTTCGGTTGTGCTGGCGAAGGACGGGACTCTTCGCATGTGTATTGACTACAAGGCCCTCCTCAACAAGAAGACGTTGAAGAACAGGGATCCCATTCCGCACATTGATGAGAGAGCAGGACATTCCAAAGACAGCCTTCAGGTGTCATTATGGGCATTTCAAGTTCCTGGTCATGCATTTTGGGTTGACCAATGCACCACCTACTTTTCAGTCACACTACCTAGGCCAGTGCAGAGGCAGTGTTTGGGAGCTCATTTGGTGGGTAGAGTATCAGCCCTTGAGGCTGAGCGTTTCCGTGGAGGTTGGAGGATTTATTCGGGGTGAAGCTTGCTCCCTTTCTAGAACTTGGAGGAAGACTTTGTGGCCATTACTTGCAGGCCGTATTGCTAGAGCTGTTTGGAGGGCGTAGGCCTTAGAGGAAGTCGAATTTCGGTAGTTGGTTTCAAGCCAAATCCTTTCTGGGTTTTTGTGGGTTTTGGCCAAGCAGCTTATGTTTGAACTTTCATCATTTTTCGAGCACCGGATACGAGGTTTCTTGCAACTCCTTTCCAGCTAGTAGTTGCCGTAACTAGGAGACAGCGCAGAGCTTTGGAGGAGCAATTGCTTTCTAGCATTGGGGATTACTGTTGACACTTGTGTTCTGTCTAGCTTTCCCTTGAGGCAAGCCCAAGTGCTCTTTCCACACTATTGTACATTGCTCCATTAATAAATTAAATGGCTAGGCTGGTTCTCATTTTTGTTGTGTATTGAGTATTTGTTGATCGTTTAATTTTTATGTGCATAAATCGAATTGGATTTTGTATATCACTATTTGTTTAAGTTTGGAACATTATAGTGGTATCAAAGATTAGATTCTGGCTCAACCGTGGGAAAACTTTTCTGAGTGAAGAAGACCAGCAGAATATTACTTACAGAAGGCAAAGGTACCGGAGCAGGGAAAAGGAGTTGGAGATTACTCCAGACACAGACGATCGTGGGAAGACTACAGTAGCAGAAGATATGGGTGAGCCCAAGAGCAGGGAAGAGATGGCCTTCGATAGCCTCTTGAAGGCTTTGAGTGATTTGGCAAAGGGGCAGAAGGAGATTCTTGATGAGATCAAAATGTAGAACCGAGAACGAAGCAGTCACCAAGAGTTCGTAGTTGGAGAGACTTCTGGGGCCTCTCAACAATGCGATCATCTTTCTCCCACTACGCAGCAGCATCCTCGAGTGATCCAACTCGAGCCACTTTACCGTCCTTTATACCTTTGGCGCAAGGAGAGACAGGTGGAGGTGAGGATCCATCGTTGATGGGGGAGCATTTCTGGGAGTGGTCGTCCATGGGGGCAGACTTCAAAGAGGCTCTGACCTTCAGAGACTTTTGCAAACTCAAGTACAATGAGAAGGGGAAAGGCTATGGTACTCAAAACTATGAGCTACATCATTCTATTGGGAAAATGTATTTCCCTACATATGATGGCACTTCCAAGCGCACAGCACGTGCTTGGGTGGAGAAGTTGGATACATACTTCCAGCTGAATTGAATGACAGAAGTAGAAGCCATCAAGATGGCCACATTGCACTTAGAGGGGGAGGCACACGATTGGTGGTTTCATGGTTTGTCCACTTTGGGGCATGCCAGCGTGACCTCCTATGAGGATTTCACACGAAGAGTAGTGGAGTGCTTTGATTGGAAGGATCTAGAGGCTCACTTCAGAGAGTTGACCCAGCTCTGACAGACAGGGCATCTAGAGCATTATATCTAAGAGTATTTTAGGGTCTCAGTCATGTTGCCTGCTTTGTCAGATACAAGGAGAGTATACACATTTGTGGAGGGATTGACAGAGCCATCACGAGGACTGGTGAAGTTTCACAAAACATCTACTTTCTAGAGGCAGAGTCTTGCACTTAGGATTTGTAGGAGGCCATCTCCAAGGCTCGAGCTCCATTTCCTGCACGCACTCCCTACCCTCAGAAGGGAAGTGACACTCGAGCACCCACAACGTAGAGAGCAGCCCAAGGGCATGGTTAGTTGGATGACAAGACCAAGACAGACCTCAAAAGGAAGAAGCTATGCTTTACATGCCATGAGCCTTGGGCACCTAGTCATCGGTGCACAGCAGGCAAGGCCCATTACATCGAGGTCTTCTTAGACAGTGATCAGGAGGATGAGGAGGAGTTGGAGTTTGGTGGCGGAGACAGCAAGGCGCCAGCAGGGAAAGGACCACCAACACCACCTCAGGGAGGAGCATCCTTCGCACCAGCAGGGGGAGTCCTAGCTTCTTTGTGCGGGATTCCCAAATTCTTGACCTTGAGGATAAAAGATTTGGTGTAGGGCAATCTGTCTCAGTCTTGGTAGATAGTGGGGCTACCCACAATTTTATTGATGCTTAGATTTTCCAGAGGAGGGGCACCACCACTACAGAGTTTGAGGGGTTTTCAGTCCTAATACCAGGGGACAAGACTATGCAGTGCACTCGATATGTTCCCGCTCTGACAGTGACTGCGGGGAATTATTCGATGACAAACCACTTTTTCTTGATGGATGTACCAAACACCAATGTGGTGTTAGGTGTCCAATGGTTGTATTCCTTGGTTGAGTTACCACCGATTGGAAATAACTGGTGATGGAGTTTACTGAGCCAGATGGCAAGCAAGTGGTTCTTAGGGGCATGCATTCGTACCCCCCCCTCAGACAATTCGGCTAACCGGATGGAGGCTAATTTGAGGCATGGAGACATAGCATGGGCAGTAGATTTGAGGATTTCACAGGTTGGGGGAAAGACCACACCACCACATCCGGACATACAGGTAGTACTGGATAAATATCCAGTAGTTTTTGGAGATATACCACCGAGGCAACCACCTGACAGGGGATTTGATCACACTATAGAGTTGGAGCCTAGTGTGTCGGCGGTCATCACCACACCCTATAGGCATCCCAAGGCCTATAAGGATGAGATCGAGAGAGCCATCGAGGAGTTGTTGGCATTGGCTCACTTCAGACCAAGTTCTAGTCTGTTTGTTTCTTCGGTTGTGCTGGCGAAGGACGGGACTCTTCGCATGTGTATTGACTACAAACCCCTCCTCAACAAGAAGACGTTGAAGAACAGGTATCCCATTCCGCACATTGATGAGAGAGCAGGACATTCCAAAGACAGCCTTTAGGTGTCATTATGGGCATTTCAAGTTCTTGGTCATGCCTTTTGGGTTGACCAATGCACCAGCTACTTTTCAGTCATGCATGAACCATGTGTGCCGAGGCCAGCTGAGGAGGTTTGTACTGGTATTCTTTGATGACATATTGATCTATAGAAAGACATGGGAGGAGCACCTGCTGCACTTGGAGACAGTCTTGCGTATATTGGAGGAGCACTAGTTCTATGCAAAGATGTCTAAGTGCGAGTTTGGATTAACATAGATGCTTTAATTGGGACACATCATCGGTGCATATGGGGTCAAGGTGCATGGGGAGAAGATTCATGTCATTCGAGATTGGTTGGAGCCCCGAGATGTGACAATATTGAAAGGATCTTTGGGCATCTGTACCTATTATCAGAAGTTCGTGAAAGGCTTCTCACAGTTAGTAGCACCCCTTACTGATCTGACTAAGAAAGAGGCCTTTGCATGGACAGAGAGAGCTCAGGCAACGTTTGATCACCTCAAGGAGGTGATGAGTTGTTGTCCGGTTTTAGCACTCCCAGATTTTTCTCAACCTTTCGCATTGGAGTGTGATGCATCAGGTGTAGGGATCGGGGCAGTCTTGTCCCTACATAGGCACCCCATTGCTTTTGAGAGTAGGAAGCTTCTACCTCATGAGATGTCATATTCCATTTACGACAAGGAGATGTTGGCCATAATGCAAGCATTGGCCAAATTTTGACAGTATTTGCGGAATCGATTTCAGGTGAAGACGGATCACAACAGTCTTCGCCATTTCATGGGGCAGCAGGGCCTCAATGATAGACAGCAGAGATGGATCAGCAAAGTGTAGGCCTATGATTTTGATATTGAGTATGTGCAGGGAAAGCACAACGTGGTGGCGGATGCATATCCAGGAGACCAGTCGAGCTTTCACTCATGAGAATTTGTCATGACTAGAAGGCTCAATTATTGGTAGAGTACTCCAAGGATCGTCAGGCATGCGAGATCTTGGAGGGTAGCTATGCAGATGAGTGCTACAGGGTGATGGATTAGGTCATTTATTATAAGGGGCGCATATTTTTGGTTTCAAGATCATAATTGAGGGAGCGCGTCCTTCAAGCAGCTCATGATTCTCCTCTGTCTAGGCACCAAGGCTTTAGGAAGACATATATGGTAGTGAGAGAGCGCTTCACTTGGAAGGGCCTCAAGGGAGATGTGTTGAGGCATGTACAAGAGTGCAAAGCTTGCTAGAGGAATAAGGGAGAGTTGACCCATCCAGCAGGATTGTTACAGCCTCTTCCCATCCCTGAGGGAAAATGGGAGAGCATCTCTATGGGCTTCATTACTGGACTTCCCTCAGTGCAAGGGAAGGATTGTATTTTTGTAGTGGTCGACTAGTTGACCAAGTTTGCACACTTCTTTGCCATACCGACACGATATTTAGCTTCACAAGTGGTAAAGTTGTTCTTCAGGGAGGTCTTTCATCTACACGAACTCCCTAAGACCGTAGTCAAGGACAGGGCTAGCCAATTCATGGGAGGAGTTTGGCATGAGCTCTTCAGACTAGTCGGCACTGAGCTCACCCCGAGCACCAGCTATCATCTGCAGACTAATGGTCAGATAGAAAGGGTGAACCAGTAGTTAGAGGGCTATCTCAGGAATTATGTGACAGGGCAGCAGAAGGCTTGGATTCGATGGTTACACTTGGGAGAGTATTGTTACAACACCACACATCATATATCCATTGGTATGACTCATTTCTGTGCTTTATATGGTTATGATGCTTTATCTTTTGCTCATATTGTTTTTGGAGACAGCAAGGCCCCAAAGGCCAAGGATTGGATCCTAGAGAGCTAAGATATCCTCAAGGCTCTCAAGGATAAATTACAGGGAGCCCAGAACCAACAGAAGATATATGTTGATCGACATCGTGTAGAGAAACATTTTGAGGAGGATGACTTGGTATACCTTCAATTGCAGTTGTACCAACAGTCCACAATCAAGCAAAAGGGGGCCGAAAAGCTGCAGCCGGGATTATTTGGGCCGTACAAACTGAGCAGGAGAATTGGATAGGTGGCTTAGGAGTTGGAGATACCACCAGGGAGCAAGATTCGTAACATCTTTCATGTGTCATGCGTCTAGAGGGTGTTGGAGTAGCAAGTTACAATAGTCATGGAGTTGCCTCCGCTTGATGACGAGGGGCATTTGATCTTAGACCCAGAAGCCATCTTGGAAACCAGAGAGAGGAAGCTCAAGAGCAAGATAATCAAAGAATATTTGGTGCAATGGAAGAATTTGTCGAATGAAGATACCACTTGGGAGGGACAGCACATTCTGGAGCATCTGGCATTGAAGTTGCTTGGGGATGAGCAACATTTGGGAGGGGAGGACTGTCATATCCCTTCCTAAATCATTTTGGGACAAGATTTTGATTTTGTATTATGAGAGCCAATTTTGGAGTTAGTGGACCCCATTCGATGCTATTAGGAGATTAGACTAGGAGAAGATGTTTTGTTTTGTAGTTAAGTTGCACACGGGGGCCACCCTCACTAGAGAATTACGCACTCCCTAGATCGATATGCATGGAGGGGAGATAACTTTTGCATGGTGTTGGTTAAGTGGGGCCCACGATGGAGGACGAAATGGAGGGAGAAGTCCCCCCACGAAAACTGTATAAGGAGGGCAACTCTCCTCTTCTTGTTTATTCATGCGTGTATATCGATTTCTTTTGGTTGCTCGAGCAGCCCGCTTCTTAGCCGAGTCACTGGCTGTTTAGCACGAGTTCTTCAGGCAAAGAGCTCACCCTTTGTTTGGGGGACTTCAAGTGCCACCCTAGGAAGGCTTCCTTCATTTCTTCAAGAGGAGATTCACATTGTGATTTCCAACATTAGCATTTCCTTCCAAGTGGTGCGCATTTCTGGAGGACGCAATGAGAGACGAGGCCGAGTTGTTTGCGGAGCTGAGCAGTGGAGTTTTGCTGTGAGATTTTCCAGAGGAGAGGCTAAGGAGGATTGTTGGCCTTTGGGAGATTTTGGGAGCTGATTGAGCTTCAGGCTTGGCAGTGTGACTTCCGCACTACTTGGGCCAGCGCAGAGGGAGTGTTTGGGAGCTCATTTGGTGGGTAGAGTATCAGCCCTTGAGGCTGAGCTTTTCCTTGGAGGTTGGAGGAGTTATTCGGGGTGAAGTTTGCTCCCTTTCCAAAGCTTGGAGGAAGACTTTGTGGCCATTTCTTGGAGGCCGTATTGTTGGAGTTATTTGGAGGGCGTAGGCCATAGAGGAGGTCGAATTTGGGTAGTTGGTTTCAGGCCAAACCCTTTCTAGGTTTTTGTGACCTTGTGGTTGAAGTTTCATCATTTTCTGAGCACCGGAGGCGAGGTTTCTTGCAGCTCCTTTCCAACCAACAGTTGTCGTAACTAGGAGATAGCACAGAGCTTTAGAGGAGCAATTGCTTTCTAGTATTTGGGATTACTATTGACACCTGGGTTTTGTCTAGCTTGCCCTTTTGGCAAGCCCAATTGATCTTTCCACACTATTGTACATTGCTCCATTAATAAATAAAATGGCTCAGCTTGTTCTCACTTCTGTTGTGTATTGAGTATTTGTTGATCGTTTAATTTTTCTGTGCATAAATCGAATCGGCTTTTGTATAACACTATTTGTTTAAGTTTGGAACATTACATCTTAGTGTTGAAATTTGTAACTAGGTTCGGTTTTCATAAATGTATTCAAGATGTACTTATCAAAAGAATAAAGAAAATATTTTTATTATTATTTCTATGACTTATTAAAGCATGGGTTTCATGCTTGGGTCATCATGTTTTAAGTCAAAGTCCCCATTGAGGACTTCTAGAATTTATTTTGAGTCATTAGAGTCATTGTACATTAAAAGAGACCCTTCTTGGGCTTTCAAATCATGTAAAAAGAACTATTTTTGAGTCAAAAATGAATTTAGTCTCCTCCACACCAAGTCGGCCTCAAAACAAGTAATTCGACCTCCCTAGAAGGCTATATATACAAGGCAGTTCGAATTCATTTGGAAATCTCATTCTCTCTCACATAGTTCATCTCTGAAGCTGGAAAAGTGCGAATTTGGTAAAGCGCTAGAAGAAGGGATAGAAAGGAGTGAGATTTTCTGGAAGGAGATAGAAGACCTCAAGATCGAAATCTTGGGACAACTCACTTAATTCTGAGGTGTATCAAGGGAGATCGAAGTCTTCCAATTTTGGTCGAAGTTGTTGCTGCTACTGCTGCTGGGACGAAGCTATTACTGATGCTGCAAGGTCAAAGTTGCTTTGGAAGAGTTATCATCTACAAGAAGGTTTGAGGGATGACTTGGTGTGGAGGAAGTCTCTGTCTGGGTCTAGAGTCTTGGATTATCTCGAGAAACTATTGAAGGAAGAATCATTGACTGGGTTTTCCCCTATATATAGGTTTTTCCCTTGCTTTCCGCCTACATCTGTTGTCCTTGTGTTATTGTTTTGGTAATTGCTTGATGAACTAAAAGATAAAAGAAATTAAAGATAAAAGAATCACAAGTAATTATCTATATAAGAAAATCTTTCTACCTTTCTGATTTTTTAACACGATATAGAACTAAGGTGAAGAAGGAAAAAGGCAGTCTTGAGTATCTACTAGAAGGGATCTAAAGAATTGATCTAGGGATCATATAAGGAGCTCTTATAAGAGAAGAAGCTCACTATCCTCAAGGACAACGTCTAACACATTAAAGAGTGAGAACAAATTGGAAGGAGCATCAAACTACAGATCTTGGAAGAAGAGAATTGACCTCAATCTTGAAAAGAACAAGGTCTTGGATGTCGTCAGAGGGAAGGTGAAGAAACTACCGAAGAATCCAGTGATGCAAACAAGGTGAAGTATAGAGAATTGGAGATATTGTCTATGACTCTGATGGTAGAAAGCATAAAGGACAATCTTGTCCCATACATTTCCAATTTAGACCAAGCTCAAGAAATGTATGAAGCATTGACAAAATTATTCACTATCAAGAACATTGGTCGAGTAGCAAGCTTGAAGAATGAGTTAAGGACTACAAAGATGACAAAGGATGATATTGCGGCTTCCTTCTTTGTAAGGATATCACGAATTAGAGATGAACTTCAAGCCATAGATGAAATAGTACCAGAGAAGGAGCTAGTAATTACTGCGCTATTGGGATTACCACCTACTTGGAGTTATTTTGCTTCAAGTCTCAATAGTTGGAAAGAAGCTCCTACAACTTTGAGCAGTTACGAAATGCTTGCACCCAAGAAGAAATGAGAATTTCATTAGTATCCAACAACGAAGAAGAAAAAGTGTCAAATGCATACTCTGCCTCTCACAAGAAGGGACACTCCAAGAAGTCAAGACGGCCACATGACTTTTAGAAAAGATTTGTTTTGAATAATTTACTGACAATGTTGATGGAGCAATATACTTTGCAGACAAGTCAAAACTCAAGCCATCAGGGCTTGGTAGAATCAGGCTCAAACTACCTAGTCTTCCAATCTTTCTTCTGCATAATGTTCTATATCTCCCAGAGCTGAGGAGAAACTTGTTGTATTTGGTCCACATCTGCCAGCAAGGACACTCCATTCATATGTTTGATGGCAAGGTTGAGGTCAAAAAATCATTAAATCGCTCACTTGTCATGACGGGGAAAGAAGAAGAAAGACTTCTGAAGCAGCAAGGTACCTCTGCTCATGCACAAAGCTTTTCATATAGTTCTCACTATGATGAAGGTACATTTCCATCAAGTCTTTTATGGCATGCTAGATTTGGACACTTGAACTACGACAACCTTCGTTTGTTGAAGAAAAATGGTGTTACTGGTTTTCCTACAATTCCTTGGAAACTTAAGAAATGTGATGCTTGTATTCTAGGAAAGCATAGCAAACAGTGTTTTCATGATTCTCATTCCAGAGCACATAGAAAACTTGAACATGTTCATTCAAACTTATGTGGCCCAATACATGTTCCTTCTGCAAGTGGTAATAAATATATGATGACATTTATTGATGACTACACCAGAACGTGTTGAGTTTAATTATTGAAGAAGAAATCTGATGCCTTTCAAACATTCAAGAACTTTCATGCATGGATTGAAAATGATGCACAATCTCATATTGGCTCTATTTGCACTAATAATGGAAAAGAGTGCACTTCAAATGAATTTGAAAACTATCTTCCCCGGCATGGGATGAAACATCAAACCACTGTGCCTTATAATCCCCAACAAAATGGAGTAGTTGAAAAAATGAACAGGGCAATCTTAAATATGGTGCATTCCACGATGTCTTCCAAGAATGTTAAACTGATATTTTGGGCTGATGTAGTTCTATGTGATGTGTATATAAAGAATAGGTGTCCATCTAATGCTATTAGAAACAAGACTCTTTATGA
The DNA here is from genome assembly GCA_000404065.3 of Pinus taeda. Lineage (NCBI taxonomy): Eukaryota > Viridiplantae > Streptophyta > Pinopsida > Pinales > Pinaceae > Pinus > Pinus taeda. The sequence goes on from APFE031239429.1 coordinate 67,081, forward strand.
AATGTTGTATCGCCACATTCCTTCGGTAAAGCATCTCAGGGCCTTTGGTTCCACCTGTTATGCCTTGATACCTAAGGAACAAAGAAACAAGCTTGGTGCAAGGAGTCGTAAGTGTATCTTCTTGGGGTATTCAAATACCTCCAAAGCATGTTGTCTCTATGATGACTTCAAATAAGAAGTTTGTAGTATCTAGAGATGTGATCTTTCTTGAATCTTCCAAGGCTGACAATGTTGTTGAGCGGCAACTTGATCGCTTGGATAGATTCGGACATGCAAAGTCTTTTCAAGAATTTGATAATGAGATTCCACATCTTGAAGGGGGGATTCCTATATTGGATCAATCTATGGAATCTTCTTCTAAAGCACTTTCTCCCCTGCGTGAAGCTTCAGCCACTAATCCAAATGACACTTTGAGTGATGTGATTGACAGAATTGGGAGACTAAATCTTGATGCAACCCCAACTCAGTCAACTGAGCAGGCCTGCGCCATCTCAGAAAGGTCCTCCAAATGGCTGACAAAGACACTTGAAAGTGTTCGTCTTGATGAGGTTGGAAAGACAAGAACAAGAAGTACAACCAGGCAAAATGGAGGTGATGTAGACAATCCTGATTCATTGGTTGATATGGATGTTTCTTATGATTGTGAACTAAATTTGTCTACAGATTTTGAACCAACTTCCTTCAAAGAAGTTGTTTCTCATGATGAATGGAAAGAAGCAATGCAGAAATAATATGATGCCTTGATAAAAAATGGCACCTGGAAGATGGTTGATCCTCCATTGGGAACCAAACTAATAGGCTGCAAATGGGTCTACAAGAACAAGTATAAATTTGATGGCTCACTTGACAAGCACAAAGCCAGGCTTGTGGCAAAAGGTTTTGCAAAGAAGGGGTTGACTATGAGGATACTTTTGCCCCCACAGCAAAATGGCTACCATCCAGACACTCTTTGCCTTAGCAGCTCAGAATGGTTTGAAAGTCCATCAAATGGATGTAAAAATTGCTTTCTTGAATGGATATATTGTTAAGTTATGCTATGTTCTATGCTTATAACAGTTTACTTCTCTTTCTTATTATATTCCACAGATTAGCAATCACATATACATAAAGTAAAGTGCAGATAGAACATTAAACGATCGACAGAAAACAAGCCAAGACAAGAGACACACGATGTGGCGGCTAGCCAGGGACAAACCCCACAATGTGTGGGGAAACC
>APFE031239429.1:68906-94713 GCA_000404065.3 Pinus taeda
TTACTTCTGCAGTTGCAACTTCAGTTTCAGCAGCTTCCTTCAAACTAGGGCAGTTGATATCTTGCAAACCATCCGTCGGATTGACTTGATTCCACCACCAAAAGTTGCGACTTTCAAAGGAGGTTCAGATGAACCTACAGCGCAGTTCAGATGAGGAGATCTTCTAGTCTGGGGATGTTTGTCCAAAAACAACAGTGTAATTGTGTGTGTGTATTTCTCTCCTGTGCAGTATTTTGTTTCCGCAATATTTTAAGTCGTGAAGGTTGCACTAGATTTTATTTCGATGTTTATTGTGCAACATTGTAAATAACTTGATTCAGAAATTAACAAGTAGGAAAAACTTAATCAGTGGTTGTAGTAGGGATTCGAGTTACCAAATTTTCACACTTGCTCTCTAAGTTGTGCATATACATAATCTTCAAGATGGTGAAGATGTTCTATAAAGTTGATATGATAAGCATGATATGAATGATGATGATCATGATAACTTTGATGAAAAGGATGGAAGCCATGAAAGATTCTCTGATGTCGTAGAAAAGAAGTAGAACTCCCTAAGTTAAGAGGGAGGGAAGTCATATCATAGTCATGATGGATACCTTGAAAGAAGAAATTGGAGAATGTATTTTGAAGGGTTGCTGAGATAACAAGAGTCGGATCTATTTGTAGAATATGCTATTGCATGAAAAGTAGGAGAGAAAGATGTATGGTTGAGGAATCTTCAGTCAAGATTCATCCGGAAAGCGCTAAGTCCTACTATGGAAAGTTGAGAAGCAACATCAAGTTGTCTAGAAGTCCTACATTTGAAAGTTTGTTACTAATTGGGGTTGTGTTTGTACAGGTAAATCTCTCAAAGGTTTGATAGCTTGTTTTACATGCTTAGGGTTGTCGATCAGTTTGATTAGGAGAAATTTGTTGGTATTGATCTGTTTGATCGGGAAGGATTTGTTACTGATTGGAATAATCAGGAAGTTGAGGCTTTGTGTGGGAGACATTGCCTGGGAGGACATCTGGTCGACACTTTGTGGCATTGGTCATCTGGTCTAGTTCCCAAAGTAGGGAGGGTGGCATTGGTCATGGAGCTCTAACCTCGGATACACACCTAGATCCTTGGGTTGATGGTTAGTAAGCCTGCCTGATGGTACCTAAAGAGGCTGAAAGCTTTAGTCCATCTTAGTCCCACCCAGATAGATTGCCCTGGTTAGGAATCTAGTCCATGGCATTGTAGTGCCTAAACTATTGGAGGACTTTGGATAGATTGCCCTGGTCAGGAATCTACCATGGCATTGCGGTGCCTAAAATTCGTCATGGTTCATTTGTTCTAAGATCTTCCTAGTACTTTACTGATGGATATCTCCCTAGTTAAGAGGGAATGTGAAATTTGTAACAAGGTTCGGTCTTCATAAATGTATTCAAGATGTACTTATCAAAAGAATGAAGAAAATATTTTTATTATTATTTCTATGACTTATTAAAGCATGGGTTTCATGCTTGGGTCATCGTGATTTAAGTCAAAATCCCCATTGAGGAATTCTAGGATTTATTCTGAGTCATTGTACATTAAAAGAGACTTTTCTTGGGCTTTCAAATTATGTAAAAAGAATTATTTTTGAGTCAAAAATGAATTTAGCCTCCTCCCCACCAAATCGGCCTCAAGACAAGTAATTCCACCTCCCTAGAAGGCTATAAATACAAGGCAGTTCGAATTCACTTGGAATCTCATTCTCTGTCACATAGTTCGATTTGTGAAGCTGGAAGCTAGAAAAGTGCAAGGTTGGTAAACAGCTAGAAGAAGGGCTGGAAAGGAGTGCGAGTTTCTAGAAGGAGATAGAAGACCTCAAGATCGAAATTTTGGGACAAATCTAACTCAGTTTTGAGGTGTATCAAGGGAGATCGAAGTCTTCCAAGTTTGGTCGAAGTTTTTGCTACTAGTGCTGCTGGGTCGAAGCTACTACTGATGCTACAAGGTCAAAGTTGCTTTGGAAGAGTTATCTTCTACAAGAAGGTTTGAGGACTTACTTGGTGTGAAGGAAGCTTTTGTTTGGGTCTAGAGTCTTGGATTATCTTGAGAAACTATTGAAGGAAGGAATGTTGATTGGGTTTTCCCCTAGATAGGGTTTTGCCCTAGTTGTCCGCCTACACCTGTTGTCCTTTTGTTATTGTTTTGGTAATTGCTTAATGAACTAACAAATAAAAGAACATAAAGATAAAAGAATCACAAGTAGTTATCTATATAAGAAAATATTTCTGATTTTCTAACACCTAGGAACCAAGGTGATGGCCATAATGATAGGGGTAGAGCTAATATTTGGCTTTTTCCCACGTGCTAAATGTGTATGTCTCGGCCATCTTTTGCATTTTATGGTACATTACCTGTTGAGAATGGCCAAATTATGCTTTTTCTTTTCTTTTTCGCTGCATCAACCTTCGAGGCATCATTCTAGCCCTGACCCAAGGTGTGAACAAGGGGAGGGGGAGGCTAACTCCTTGCGGACCTAATGGACAAATTTGGCCCCGAATGGGAAATATGGTGAATAGGGTTATAATGAGTGGAGGGGTGTGATGTATATGGTATCAGGAAGCGGGACCACGCAACCAAAATTGAGGTTTCCCATGTAGTGCCACCCCTAAAGCTAGTAGCCAATAAAGGAAATCCCACGGAACTAGAATACAAGGCTAATCATCAAATTAGACATAGGAGACAAGAGTACAAACCAAGTCCACTCTTTCTGCAGAATCCGCCCACTAATCCATGCCCAAAAGTGTCCATGATAAGTAAACAAAAGTACCCAACTACACAATGAAGAGCCATGCCTTCGGGGTTGGAAGGTCCACCTTCAAACATATGATCATAACAAATGGGCAAGGAAGTGTATCGTTGGCTCAAGTGGCGGAGATAATGGCACATCGAGCTATTTGGTGGCTGCAAGGGACTGTCGGCTACTAGCCAAGGACCATCTAGGAGAAAAAATTTCTCCTATGGATACTACCCACAAGTAGTGGGTAACAGGACCCTCTTGAAAAACAAACTAATATTGCATCATTTCTATGTATTTGAGAACAAGACTATCATTAACATCGTTAATTATAGGAACAAACACTAATGGCTTGGCTATTTACAAGATTCCAAGCAACACTTATGTGTGGATTTCAAAACCCCACATTAAACATAACATGTAGCAGCAACAAGACATTTGGATTTAAGAAATATAACCAATATGAGGATGCAGCCTTAGATACTGCCATCAAACCAGCAAAATGTCAATTTTTTAGAGTGTTTCTTAGTATTTTCAATGTTCTTTTGGGTGAATTATTAACAACAGAGGCAGGGCTCTACTCTCATGATTTTACTGGGTGGTTATTTCTATCCTCAATCAGCAGTATGCTTATTTGGATGACAAATTTTACAGCAGTATGAAAGTGCAATAGTTAGGGTACTTTACCTCTATGCTAAGGTGTGCCCAGCTGGAAGAATGTTTGAGAACCAGGTTCGATGTTAGCATTAGCAATGGATCTCCTTTATGTGACTTGTTCAAGTCTTTAAGCTGTTGACAAGTCAGAATGTATGCTTCCACAGAATAGTTCCTTATACTCAGACAACATGTGAATGCAAATATTAGGTCCATCCTTTTCCAAATATAGGGCTTATTCAGGAAGAGAACATGCCAACGTTAAGGGCACATTGATACAGATCTTCTAATGGTTGCAATCCACATTAACATGTTTTCCAAGATGGAGATTGCACTCGGGTGAACATGTATGTTAGGTAGGCTAATGAAGGTGTAGCCCCTGTAGAGAGGTGATAATATGAAACAATCCTTTTCACAACAGTTTGAAGTTGCATGCATGTAGTGCAGGTACCTTCCATTTTTTATTTTGCATGAGATCACACTCCCACAGTGAAGTATTTTGGTTATTTTTGGCATATGGACAAACTTGGTATTGAAGTGTTGATGTTAGAGGATACCTTTCCTATTTTGGAGTATGGAGAGTTTATCACTACTGACAGTTGGAACATGCAAGCATGGAATACTACATGATCGTATTGATATCTATTTCAAGTGTATGTTACTTATGAATTGGAACAACATGGATGCATCACCTGGGTGGTTTGTTCTAGTTTATGATTGGTTTGACTGGAGATAGGAGGGTGCACTCCATGCAGGCCCTTAGATCTATTCATGCACCAACTTATCAGCAGTCAGGAGCATACTTTTAGCATGTCAAGAGGGTGCACTACTTTGCACTGGAAAAGGTAGTGGAATACTTCATGCAAGAATGAGAGTGCACTTAGCTAGAGATAGGATCTTTTGGTAATTTTTAGCACATCAAAGTAGGCATTCTTAACTTGTTAACCTATTCTTAGACCCAATCATACATTGAGCTCATAGCAAGTGTGAAGGCAAGTCAACTAGAGAGGTTGGTCATCATTTTATCACATAAAGGGAGGAACACTTCATACCTACATTCAGATCCATGCATACATCAAGTTTTAAAACAATATTTCCCTCGGTTGGATTAAGATATCAAATCACCAACATAGGTCTATGAGAAAATTTAATCCCCTAGTGTAGGGATTCTCTTAGCTGAACATTGGCATAAGGATTAGGACATTTTCCTGTAGTGAGATTCATTAAGAGCAAATCCTTCACTAGATGTCTCCATCATCAAATGGACAGTTATTTAGTTTTCATTTGACCACACAATTCAAATGGCAGACACTGATTTTTCAAATCCATCCCAATCAATAGCAATTTACATGAAAATTGTCTACTTATCGATCCAACTTACTTTCCTTAACCTAATCAATAGACCAGAGGCAGGACACATGCATACCATCCTGGTGTTAGCACAAACCTACCCAAGGTCCCAAAGTGAGAGGTTCACCCAGCTCACTTTGGGTGAACCACTCGCCTAAGGCTCAATTTGGGTGATAACAAGGCCCTAAAATGAGATGGATGGCTCCATGAAAAGAATAAAAAGAGAAAAGATCAGAGAATAGTTCCCACGATGAGGAGAAAGAGCTGCCAAGAGAAATTGAATGCTCAAAGCAAGGAAAAGGAATCTTAGACAAAAAGAAGCATGCATATTTTATATAGAAATGGCCAAGTAAAATACTGTCAATAGGAAAATTTGTGAGATTTGGCAAAAAACACTCTATTTGGTGGGACTTGACCGTGGATGGGAAACGAGCACACTAACTATCTGTCTTACGTGAATTTAGCAAAATGTTGTAGGACAATGGAAGAGAAACTTACAAATAGGAAAAATAATGCATGATGGTTTGTGGATTTTAAAACAAAAACAAAAACAAAAGAAGGTTGGAATGCCCAAATCGAAAAGGCCAAGCCAAAGGGCAAAGAATGAGGGTTTGATCCCCAAAATAAGAAAAGGCAGATGTGCCTGAACTACGAATGGGTCTACTAACAAAGACCTTGAATAAGAAAGGCAAAGGACCTTTCACTAGACTAGTAAAATTGAATGGATGTGCCCCCCCCCCCCACATCAAACTTGGTACTCATTGTTAAAACCCCTAGTTGGCCTTCAACAATACTATCTAATAAAGATCCTAGCTGAGAGCATTAATGGACTGAACACGAGATTAACGTTATAAGTCAAAGTTGGTAAAGGACAACAATAAAGGAGGATCCCAATTAACTAAATTAAATTGAGGGTAGAAAATAAGTTGGGAAAGGAAGGATGAGTAACCACGCAAGGTTGGAGGACCTTTAAAAGATCATATTAGGGCTAAGTAGCATTAAAGGTCAGGTCTTTTGGGCTAAATGTTTTCCTCATGGTAGAAGCAAAGAGGAGGATGAGCTCCCAAGAGGAGTTGAATACTTCAAGTGAGGAAAATGAATCCTAAACTAAAAGAAACACACACAATCTATATAAAACTAGAAAGTAAAGTGTACAAACTGGTAATTCATGAGATTTTGAAAAAAACACTATGTAATGTAGGTAATGTGGCAAGTACAATGAGAAGCAAACACAACCAATTCTTTGTTCTACATGAACCTAGCAAATTGTTGGAGAGCAATGGAAAGGACACTCATGAATGGGAAAGATCAGACATAAGAGTTTGCAAACTTGCAAACATGAAAGGACACAAACGGTGCAATTTCCAAATCATAATAGCTACGACAGAGGGAAAAGGACAAGCATTTGTCTCCCAAAAGAAGTAAAAGACACATAAGCCCCACCTAGGAAAGGATTGGTTGACAAAACCAAAGGCTAGAAAAGGAAAAGAAAGACTTCAATAAACCTCTGTTACACCAGAACCACTCCCGAGAGGTGGGAAACCCGTTCCAATGGTTACCGCGCTCTCAGGAGCTTTGGAACTGTATGGGAACGTTACCTTTTCAGCGGGACCTGGGGAAAGTTCTGAGAGATTTGAAGACTATTTTTTTGGAGTTCCAGCGTTCCCTAGGGTTGGGGAATACAAACTTGTAGAGAAATATGTTGAACTGCACAAAAAACATGAGCCTATGTTGAAACCTTGGCAGGAAGAAAGGCCAAAGACATCCTTAACACAGATATCCTTAATTGAGAAACTGGAGCAATCTCTTGATGGGTTAAGGAAGCGTGTGGCAACTCGACGTAAGGGTGATATCAAGGATGTCATGCTGATGAGTATATCTTTTGTTGTATATATATATATATATATATATATATATATATATAATATATAATCGCAAAAGATTTGTGTGTGCATATTGTATGTGGCGGTCAATGCTTAAACAGTAGAGTTGTTTTTTTTCTCTAAGAATAACTAATAATGAACTTGACATTTTTATATGTATATATATATAAAAGGGAGAGACTCGGGAAGAGAGACACCCGAGAATATATTTATATATAAGAGAGATTAATATATTTATTATTTATATATTTAAAATTGATTTTAATATTTGAATATTTGATTCAATAATTAATTTTGATTATTATAATAAATTATATATTTAAAAAATATAATTTTTTGAATTTTATATTTCTTTATTATATAATATTATTGTTCCCATTTAGTCATTTCCTGTAAATTTTAGGGAAACCTCTAGCCGTTTCGGACACTCGTACCCAAGTTTCCAATCTTCCCATATTCCAGAAACTCATGCAACGTAGCAATAAACTAATTTGAATAAAAATGTGTCCTAACCAATGTTGCACGAAGCGCCCCCCCCCCCGGTTCCAAGCCCTGAAGCGCGTCCCATACGGAAGTGCCTAGGAAGATTCGCCGGAAGTGCGCTTCCGAAATTTTTGCCGCGTCCTGGAAATTTGGAAGCGTCGTATGGAAGCGCCGCTTCTAGGCCTCCGAAGCGCACTTCGTACGACGCTTCGGGCGTCGGAAGCGTGGGGCTTCCGTACGATTCCGGAAAAGCTTCGCCTGTTTAGAAAATCGTTTTTTTTTTTCAATTTTTTTTTTTTTATTTTAGGTGAGTTTGCTTGTTGGGGATGGGTCCACCTTGGGTTAGGGTGATGAATGAAGGCAAAAAAAATATAAATATAGCAGATGCTCCCTCATGGTAATGTTAAATTCTTAAAGTAAAAGTGACATTCTCCTTTATTTTTCATTTTCATCTTTTTACTTAAATTTTTAACATTACCATGAAATTGACTCAGGATGTTTGAGAGTGGTTCCAGCCTCATTGTTGACTCATATGGAGAAAATAGAATTTCATATCCTATTCAAAATTCAGCAGACTTAATAGTTTTCAGGAATTCAGGATCAATGGGATTGTAGCATTTCATTAGATTATATCAAGTATGAAGGTATGCAATTAGCATTTAATCAAGAGCACCAAGCCCTATATGTACCCTAGTGTTGGTGGTGTTAACTGTTGAACTCCTGTGTCATGCGGCACGCCCTTAGCAAAAAATTACCTTTCAATCAAGTCAAAATCATCAATCAAGCATGTTGAGCTTTTTCTACCATATTTTAAGTCTTGAATTAGGTAGTTTGATCAAAATTGGGCAATGTTGACTAATATCCCTAGACAATCGAGGTAGAGGCAGAGGCTAGACAAGAGGAGAAGAATCTAGATTCTAGATGGTTGATGCTCGAATAATTAATCATTAATGTACAAGGGATGTTATATCTATCTTGATTTATGCAAAAATATGCATGTTTTCATGTCTTCCACAACTAATTTGGTATTTGGATGTTTGTTTTGAGTATAAATGCAAATATATATATATTATATATATATAATATATATATATATATATATATATAGCAGACGCTTCCGCAGATGCTTCGCTTCCTAGATTTTTGGAAAATGACGCTTCCGCATCCCCACTTCCAAAAAACGTCCCCGCTTCATGCAACATTGGTCCTAACATTAAAGTTTTAAACTGTGTAGTGGAATTGAACACTCTTGGCTGGTCCTCATTTCTGATAAAGACAAGTGGTAAGAGTAGTATTGGGATGGCTAATAATATAGTTTTACAAGTTAACATTGGTAACGACCAACTACAAAGGAGAAGAAGAATGAACCATCATGCAAGGTTAGAGCACCTTCAAAAACTACCTGACAACATAGCATGAAATGTCAATTTTTTTGTGCTATATTTTTCTCACATCAAGAAGACATGCCTCTATAATGAAAGTATGGTTTCTACCAATAATGAACCCAATTGTTTGACTCTTCACAAGTATTTCGAGCATACAATGGGGCAATGATGAAGAGAGATGACAACTGGGGCAATGATGAAGAAAAATGACAATTGGGGTGATTATAAGAAACAAGAAGGAAGGTTGTGCCTGTTTTTTACCAACTAGTACACTTGGCCTATGAAATAACATTGCTTGTCCCTACAAAAAAATCCTACTAGGAGAAGGAGAAGGGGGATCGAAATAATAAAAGTCAAAGCCTCAAAAGTACATTGAAAATCCAAAAAGGTTGTTGAGAGGCCAAATTGGAGGTCACCAAGAGGCCAAAAAATTGGGTGAGAGACCAAGAAAGATGTCATGAGGCCAAAAAAAGGCAATAGTGAGAATGAAAGCGAGGCAAAGATGCCAAAGTGAGAAGAGGCCAAAAGAAGAGGTGCATAGTTGAAATGGAAGTTGAGAGGTCAAGATGAGCAAGCAAAGCACAAAGCCACCAAGTTTCTCTAGGAAAACATTTCAAAAAGGAACCAATGAAAAGAGGCAAGAAATTTCCGCCAATGTGTTGGAGGTGCCCAAAAGAAGTATTAGGAAAACTCAAGGCATGCAAGCTAAATTAGGAAGTTTAATGCTTAAGGCATGGAGGGAAGGAAGTGTCAAGAGTGGCACATGTAGAAGAAGAAAGAACTAATGTAGGGCTTGGCACACATGGACCACGAACACACTTCCGACTACAAAGAAAAATGAATCATAAACAAGGTAAAGGCATGAAACTATCATGGGCAATAATACAAGTGCAATGGTTCGCACTAATTAGGATAGAAAAGCATGGCATTGACAATGCTAAGACTAACTTAGGGATGCAAAGAAGACTAAGTAGGGCACACAATGGATTTGAGTCAAAGGCTAGCTAGGGTGGGCCATGCCATGTAGGGTATGCAAGCCAACAAGCTATCGCAAGAAAAGGAAAACCAAAAGGGTAAACCAAAGAGAAGGGAAAAATGAGTGGATGAAGGAATTTGAGAAAACAAAGGGAGAATGAGAGGATGGAGGAATATTAGAAAAGAAAGTTATATTAGCTCCTAGGATATCACCAATAACAAAAGGATACACGCCCTCCTATATAACCTTCATGAACAAGGGAGGTAACATAGCAAAGTAAAGTTGTACAAAGTTCCATGCTAATAATGATAGGAGGATGTAATCCTACCTGTAGAAAGGGGGCTACTAAACTGCTCCATTTCCTAAAAGATGTATGGAATAATAAAAAAAGAAAGAGGGAGCAAAAGGTTGTAGTAGGGGGTCTCTACAAATGTGAAAAAGCTACAAAGAGAGAAAACCAAGGAGAAAGTAGGAACAACCATATGAGCAAGGCCAAGTGAATATTAGGGGTTGTAGCACAAATTGTCTAAAAAATCAAAAGAAAGGAAAAGAGACTCCACCAATATGGGTCGTAGTAGGCACAACAATTGTTTAGGTAACAACATTTCAAAAAGGAAGCAATGGATTTGTCACTCATAAAATGGAAAAGAGGCAATTAATTTTCGCCAATGCATTAGAGGTGCCCAAAAGAAGTATTAGGAAAACTCAAGGCATGCAAGCTAAATTATGAAGGTCTATTCTTAAGGCATGGAGAGAAGGAAGTGTCAAGAGTGACACATGATAGAAGAACAAGGGACTAATGTACGGTTTGGCACACATGGACCACGAACACACTTCCGACTACAGAGAACAATTAATCATAAACAAGGTAAAGGTGTGAAACTATCATGGACAATACTACAAGTGCAATGGTCCGCACTAATTAGGATAGAAAAGCATGTCATTGACAAGGCTAAGACTAACTTGGGGATGCAAAGAAGACTAAGAAGTAGGGCACACAATGGCTTTGAGTCAAAGGCTAGCTAGGGTGGGCCATGCCATGTAGGGTATGCAAGCCAATAAGCTATTGCAAGAAAAGGAAAAGCAAAAGTGTAGAGCAAAGAGAAGGGAAAAATGAGTGGACGAAGGAAAGTTGAGAAAACAAAGGGAGAAGGAGAGGATGGACAAAGCTTAGAAAAGAAAGTTATACTAGCTCCTAGGCTATCACCAATAACAAAAGGATACACGCCCTCCTATATAACCTTCATGAACAAGGGAGGTAACATGGCAAAGTAAAGTTGTACAAAGTTCCATGCTAATAGTGATAGGAGGATGTAATCCTACCTATAGAAAGGGGGCTACTAAACTGATCCATTTCCTAAAAGATGTATGGAATAAGAAAAAAAGAAAGAGGTAGCAAAAGGTTGTAGTAGGAGGTCTCTACAAAAGTGAAAAAGCTACAAAGAGAAAGAAGAACAATCATATGAGCAAGGCCAAGTGAATATTAGCGATTGTAGCACAAATTGTCTAAAAAATCAAAAGAAAGGAAAAGAGACTCCACCAATATGGGTCGTAGTAGGCACAACAATTGTTTAGGTAGCAACCATGCTAGTAAAACGAGATGAAGGCCATAAGAAGTGTGATGCACCCAAGGGAGGTGGAGAGACACAAGGTCCCAAATAGAAAGGAACAAGAAGGCCTCTTGCCCAACATTATATAATATGGACTTGAGAAACAATCCACAAAGCTTAGAAGAGACATTGATTCCCGAAGTGTTCACCAATGGAAATGGCCCTGTTGGGAGACAATGGGACCACATATTCAAAGAGAGGGTTAAGAAACTAGGAAGAGAATGAGAGGGAGCAGGGGGTGGAGGAAAATTCTCCCACAATTAGAGGGGAGGTATTTTACCAAAACAACTTTGAATGCAAGCCATAGGTAGTGGGTTTAAACCACAAGGAACCACTTAAATAATTAAATGGCTCAAGACTCTATTGTGGGTCCATAGTGGAGTAATGAAAAATGTAACAAATAGTTCAATAGGCATACTACTTGTCACACTAAAGGAAGCAAATGGCTCAAGAGCTAGATTGAACCAACTAAGGTCTAGAACTACTATTGGGAAAATGCAACAATAAGCCAAAAAGAGAAGATTTAATAATCTAGGTAGTTGGAGTTGTATTTGTTTCAATGCAATTCACTTCATAATTTACATGTTTTGAGATAAACTCCTTCACAATCATTGAAAAATCCAACAAAAAAAATGAATTGGTTCCTTAGGCCATTGTCTCAAGTGAGATTAGTAGATATATTACTTCCTACAAAGTTATTGACCTCTCTTTGCAAGATAAAAATAATTAAGTTATGAAAATGAGTAAGGCAGAGAGAGGTTTTTGCAAGTTTTATAAGGATCTAATAGCAACAACAAATAATCCAAATAGTAGCCGTGCAAATAAATCTCAATTCAAATGAGTTAAACTTCAAGCAACATGTAGACAAATATAGCAAGATGAGTGACTTGCACTTTAAAAGTAATACATGAGGAAGTGAGACATATGGTTTGACTAAAAAAGATCCAAAAAAACTACTATGATCCAATAGCAAATGATTTTTTTGTGGGGATTCATGAGGGGAACATATGCTTTGCTAGCTTTTGTTTGGGAAAATCTATTTGGTACCTAATCCAAATATCTAGCATCTAGATATCAAAAACTTCACTTGAAGTAAATAAATACTAGTTTGAATATAATGGAATTTGAAAAAAACCAACCTTGATTAATGAGGGAAGCATGTATAATAAATTGATCTTGTTAGTACAAAAGACTCAAATTCTTTGAGTCCAAATGACTTGAGTGAGTGGAATGAGTTTGACATAGTTTAATGAAATAAAAAAGAAAAGAAAAAAACTAAAATTGTCCAACTATAATAGGAAGTGCATTTATTTGAGTTAAGAAAAACTACAATGTAGAAGATGAAGTTAGACTGAGGATGACTGGACTCCAAAGAAGTGAGAGGAGGACATAGACATGTGCAAGATTGGCTTAGGGACCCTCTTGAAAAACAAACTAATATTGCATCCTTTCTATTGATTTGAGAAAAAGACTATCATTAACATTGCTGATTATAGGAGAAAACACTAATGGTTTGGCTATTCACAAGATTCCAGGCAACACCTATGTGGGGATTTCAATATACCTTGTAATAGAAGCTATAACCAACTCTCTTGTGCTTGGGAAAAACTTTTGTCTCCAATTGAATTGGGTTGATCACTATGGAGCATATGCATTATGAATGCTTAAGCCAAATTTATGGGCCCCATTTGCAAACTTTTAAAATCTTCTTCTAGTGTAACCTGATTTGATAAGTGTTTCCCTATTTTTGTTAATATAGTCTCTATGATCAAGTTATTGTGAAAATGCTCTATTATAGTTTCCAAATTCACATAAGCTTTGCTATAAAAATACAAAATCAAATTATTAATTTAAATTAGATTTATGAAATCCACATAAGCTTTTATTATAAAAATACGAAGTTGTATGAGATCCAAATGAATTTGGTAGAATTTAATATATGTATTCATCTCTATGACTCTTACAATAAGATAACACATAAAAATAGTAAATACTCCAAAATTTTCCCTAAGAATAAAATAAAATCCTCTTAAAAAAATAGATAATTATAAATAACCACTATTTTGACAATACTTACAAACATAAAGGATATAATGATTCATAAAAGAAAATCCAAATCCCCTATCCAACTTGATAATCATTACCAAAAGTTCTCAATCACATTAAAACATAAATACTTGTCTTTGATTGTGAAAAGATGAAATTTGGCATACATGGCACATGATATCAATACACTTACATGGTTGGCCAATCTAATTGTCTAACTTCTGGGCAACGTTGTTCCTAGTGTCATCTAGTTCTTTTAGCGAAATTTCTATAAGCAGCTTTCTAAATAATAATCTTACGCATTTGATAATTTAATACAATAAGGAGAATAACATATAACTTAATGAACTAGTGGGCGTTAGCTATAAAATAACCATCTAAACAATGAGTATGAAAGAATGTGCATCTACCTGATTCAAACTGGTAATTCAGTCATATTCTCCATCATCGCTCTTCTAACATGTTATCTCATCTCTATAATGACTACAAACAAAGAACGAAAAAGAATCAGTTTCTTGTGCCATTTTGATTATATATAAATGATCTCGACCCAAATAAACAAACCTACTTAGGAAAAAAACAAGGTGGCCCCTAGGTTGAAACAAAAATGATCTTGATCTCCTCTTTTTTATCAACAACAAACCCTCGTAACGTGTCAGAAATCAAAGCTCATTTCAAACCAAAACAAATAAACAAACACAACCAGTAATATTAAAACAAACCAACATCATTCTAAAAAATAAAATAATTAATAATAAATATTAAGTTGTGACTAAAATAATCAATAAAAAGATTTATCATTTAACATCTTCTAAACATGAACTCTTTCCAATGAAACTCTTACCGTGATAGGCATATTAATCCACTGGGCAAAATCATTTATCAAGCTCGTCCAGTCCAACGAATTTCATATCTACCCAATTTTTTTCCATTCTGTTTTCCATAATACAATAAAATAACCACACAAACCCACAAGTAAGATCTCTAAGACTTCCAACTAACTATGCTTCAAAAATCATGTTTCCTAAATAGTTATTTTAAATCCATTTAGCAAGACTTTTATAAATAGGGTTATTTTACGTACATAATGGGGTTACCCAAATGGAAAGTACGAAAAGGGCTGCACGACACCTTCCTGCACCAACTTCAACCAAAATGAGTATGAAAATACCAGAAGATGCCGTGATCTCATACCCTCTCCTCACTTTCACGGTCAAAATAAGTAACAAAAAAGCCCTCGATGCCCTATTTTTCCTGCAAGACGCCAAAGGAAGTATTCTTCCTCATTTCTCTCGCAATTCGATCCCAAACGAGTAAGTAGTATTTGTCCTTTCTTTTACTATTCAACTGTAAAACATTTGTGAAGGGAAAGATAAATATATAATCACGGCTAAAATAAAACAAAACAAACCTGAGCTGTGTCATTTTCATTTCCACATGACGAGCCCCCTTCTTTCTCTTTTAACCAATTTCAAATCATTAAACAATAAGAGAGCGAATACCAAAAATTAAAAGCCGCAGACGACCGATATTGACCCTAGGAAATTGGACAACCATACTGAACAAATTAATACTCTACGGGGTTACCTGTTTACTTGGGGTATCCTCATTTAGCTGTTTATTTGGGCCATATTTATCGATTATAGGTTCTGGACATCCAACTGGTCGTATGAAACAAAATCAAAGGTAAGTAAACTAAGAAATGATGGAATGAATGCCAACATTGATTGATAGAATTTGTACCTGCTCAGGGTAAACGACCAAACGATTCCTCTCAGAGGAAAGAAGAATCGGCACTTAGCGTTTCTAATAAAATGAATGCGGCAAAATGGTGTACGAACATCCTTTGGCGTTAGTATTATTGCCCTGCATGCTGTTTCATCTGCCCAAATTCACCGATACAATTTAAGTTCCATGTTAAGAAGATTTAAAAGAGGAAATAAGAACAGTTTACCTCTCCTGAAGTATCGAGAATTAAGTATAACAATTATCGCTGCCCTATGCAACAAAACAAAATAAAAAAGCGACGGGAAAGAATGCAGACAAACAGGGCAATACTCACCTGATTACCTGGGGCTTCCTCATCGAGTATGGGTTCTGGATATCCAACTGGTGGCATGAAGCAAAATCAATGGTAGGCTAAAAAATGATGGAATGCGTACCTACATACATTGATAGAATTTGTACTGCACGGAGTATAGCGCGAATGACCAAATATCAAATGTTTTCTCTCTATTTGACAAAGAGAAGAATCTGTTTTTTCCTGCAAGACGCCAAAGGAAGTATTCTTCCTCCTTTCTACGATTCAACTGTAAAACATATCTGAAAGGGAAAGACTAATATATAATCACTGCTCGGATAAAACGAAATAAACCTGAGCTCTGTCATCTTCATTTCCTCATGGCGAGCCACCATCTTTCCCTTTTTACCTGTTTCAAATCATTAAACGATAAGAAAGCAAATGCCAAAAAATATGAAAAACTGCAGAGGATTGATATCGACCATAGAACAACCATCGCTGCCCTATGCAAAAAATTTAAAACCCTGTGAAATAATAAATAAAAATGCTCTAACCTCTCCTGCCGTAACAAGAATACGGTAAAACAACTGCTACGGCATTTCTAGACAAATTAATAAATTAATGCTAGCCACATCCTCTACAGGGTTACCTGTTCCTCATCTACCTATTTACCTGAGCTATCTTCATCGAGTATAGGTTCTGGACATCCAACTGGTGGCATTGAGCAGAATCAGTGCTAAATAAACTAAGACATGATCGAATGTGTGCCTACATGCATTGATAGAATTTGTACCTGCAGAAAGTATGCCAAAAATGACCGAACGATTTCTCTCTTTGAGAAAAAAGAATCGGTACTTAGCGTTCCTAATAAAATGAATGAGGCGAAATGTTGCACGAACATCCTCTGGCGTTAGAATTATAATTTATTGTCCTGCATGCAGTTTCACCTGTCCAATTTTCACTGCAGACCATTTAAATTCGGTGTTAGGAAGATATAAAATAGTAAATAAGACGGTTAATCTCTCCTGATGTATCAGAAATAAAGCAAAGCCATTTTTGCTACTCTACGCAACAAAATAAAATAAAATGCAGCGGCAAAGAACGCAGACACGCAGGGCAATCCTGAATAAATTAATGTTAACCCTCAATTACCTGTTACCTGTTTACCTGAGGCATCCTGGTTCTGACATCCAACTGGTGACATGAAACAAAATCAAAGGGATGGAGATCTCTGTGACAAAAGAAGAATCTGTACTTACCTTACCTTACTTAATTGAATGAATGCGGAAAAATGGGGTACGAAAATCCTTTGGCACGTGTATTATTGTCCAGCATGTTGTTTCACCTGTCCAGATTCACTACACCATTTAAATACCGTCTGAGAAAGATGTGACAGACAAATTCCGCAGCTGCGGCTGATTTAGATGTATAAACATATAAGAAACAAGTGAAAAACACAAGACAGATTCAGCAATCTAGAAGCTTCTCGTCCTATATTATCCTTCCGTGGTGAACCCTTTTCTTCACCTTAAGCAGGTTAAAAGCATTAAGCAAGAACGCCAAACAAAATTAAAGCGCTATCTCTACGGTGAAAGCCTCTGCGAATTTTCCACGGCTTCACTGTATTAAATAAATAATGAATAAAGGTTCTATTCATAGCCATTATCTACCGGGCCGTTTTTCACTGTACAATTTTAACAGTAAAAACTATCTATATTGAAAATCAAAAGCATACCTGCTTATGCACTCCTTTGGTTCAAAAATTTCATCTCTGTTCATTCTTTTTTGCTCTACATAACAGCAACAAAATAAAATCGCCCAGGCAAACAAAGCCAATTCTAAGAAAAACAAAACAAAAAAACCACTAATTACAATTAAAATGAAAAAGCACAATTAAAATAAATGACTGTAAACCCAAAAATGCATGGCCATGCAACAGAGGATGTAAACTTGGAAAAAAGACATGCCAATGCAATGCAATGCAAGGCAGAGCAGAGAAGAAGATGATGGGAAGAAAATGAGAACGTGCTGTGTGAGGGATTGTTTTATATAAGCTCCCTTTCAAACGGTCACAGTGGCTATGAACTGTTAGCTTTTTGGGACGCGGGGTTGGCATGCCATCAACATACACTTTCAGTTCGAGTTCCATGCAAAATTTGAGTTCCCCAAACAAAAAAACACATTTGAATTCCAATGCTTTTTAGAATATTACAGTTGTCCGGCTTTGTTTAATTTAGCATATATTTCATTATTACAAACCTGTAAATATATTTGAATATATTTACATAATCTGTTCGCCCTTGAAAAACCTTGAAAAAACAAAATAGATGCCAGTGGTGGGATATTCGACCAACGAGGTTGGAGGAAGTCGTTTTTTTTTTTAAGTAAATATACGATTATTATGGAAATAACAGATTTTTATGGTTTTATATTTTTTTTAAATGTTGTTTGTTGTTTTATATTTTTAAATAATTTAAAGTTTTAGTAGTTTTAAATTTTTATTAAAATGGATGTATAGTTTTTAATTTAAATTAATTATTAAAATAAATTTATAAATGGTAATGAATGTGTTTTTGATAGGGCGAAATTATATTCACAACTATATGAAGAAAAAAAAACAATAAAAAATATTTAGGTGATAGTTGGTAGACACTTCACTTATATTATATCTATTTTTATTTGAATATAAAAATTATAAAAAAGAATGGTTATGATGTATTTATACATTTTTTGAGTTAATTGGATTGTAATATATAGTAGAGATATTTGTTAAAGGTTTGATAGGAAGTGAGGTAGAGTGTATTGGTGTGTTATGTTTTGAATTTGATTTAATAATAGGTATAGATTACTTTGATGAGTTATTCTTAAATAGATAATGGGTAGAGTTAGTAGATGAATAATTTAGAGCTTTCAATTAACATGAGTGATTAATTGGCTTTGTCTTGAGTTAACTATAGTCTTTCTTATTGTATGTGGCAATCATCATGGCAGAGTAATCCTAGTATATTGAGTTAACTATAGTCGTCTTTATTGTATGTGGCAATCATCATGCCATAGTAATCCTAGTATATTGATAGTACAACATGTAAATAGATTCTATAAGAACGTAAATAAAAGTAAAACTTGATTAATGTGATGTTAGGTTGGTTGGTGTTGTTCTATTATTTGAATTTAATATGTCTAATGTCATTCTAATTCACTGCATTTATGATTATGGATTAAGATGTCATGCATTTTTTATTTCCTATTGTCATTAACAAGTTCGCACCAATTTTGTATCATAGCAGTGTCATTTTACATGTGAAGAAAATGTTAGTTAACATCAAAGGGAACTTATTTCACTTATTGCCACTGAGAATTCTATAAATTGAAGCCTAGATAGCCTCAAGAGGAACTCATTTCCCCTGCTGGAGCTCGTAGTTATTTTTATGGGGTGGATGAAATGAAAAAAATAAGCATAGAACACCCCTTGGTGTCTTCAATATAGTCCATTAAGTTATGGCTCCTTCCAAAGACATAGTAGCATCAAAACAACAACCAACTTCATAGATTTTCATAGTTGCAATTCAATTCATGACAACAATAATGCAATCCATACATATCCAAAACATGACTTTGTAGGCAATGGAAAATGAAACAGAGTGTATGCAAACATTATGCACTCGTGCATGCCAATCTCAAGAGGCAAGTTCCAAACCCAATATCTAATTGGGCATGCACATAATAGAACCGAAGTTTAAGGTACAATAGATGGTGAAAGTTTAGATCCATAGATCCACAACATGGTGATTTATTTTAATTCATGCTTAGAGGGGACAAAACAACAAAAGATGAAATGCACTATGATTCACCTAGAAGACATTGTCAAAAAAAGTGGATGAATCATCAAAGTCCATTTTTTCCAAGCCATAAATCTATGTTGAAATTAATGCAAACACTTCAAGTAATCATTGTATTCAACCCCTTATCAACTAGGATGACCTTTATATTGCTTTAAAGGACAAATTATATCCTTTACAAGCCATCAAATTTTAATCGCACAATGACTACAATCCAACAATATCAAGAACATGCAATACAATAATTCATAGTGTTGTTCACCAAGCAACTAGTCCACCTTCAAATATCCAACGACGAATAGGTGTTTATCAATAAATTCAATTAAATTTTACTTTTTTCGAACATCATTCACCATGTGAAAACCAATAAGCAATGTCACTATGAAATATAAAAATGAATAAAATGATTTAAACCTCTCTTATGATTAAAACCCTTCCTTGCAAGGTTGTAATTTCTAAATTCAAACTTATGTGATCCATATTTTGTAGATTGAAATTCTTTTGGTAACAATCACATTAGAATTTGTGTGTCTACATGTTTCGAACTATCCAATGTGGTTCATCAACCACATTGGATGGTTCAAAATGCATAAACATGAAAATTTTAATGTGATTGTTACTGAAATAATTTCAATTAAAACCCTATTAGGATTCTATGCAAAATAATTTAGTAAGTGGTTCCATTATGTAACTAGCACAGTCATATAAATTAAATGGTTGGTAAACATCGATAGGCACCAATTTATGAAAATAATCAATACACTTACCCTGTGATACATCTCACATTACACATATTTTAAAAATCATAAAAATTAACTAATTTATAACTTCATTTTAAATGATTATGATTGTTATTATGAATATTGATAATAATAATATGGGTTAAACATATATACATTTTAAATAACATGTAACAATATTCTTAACCATGGGGACTGACTCCTACTTTACCATGGAGATTCACCCCTACTTTACCATGGAAATTATTGTACCATGGGCCAATCTCCCAATTGAGGGTGTTTGGAAATGCGACATTAGAGGTCAAGAGGTGGTGGGGGGTGGGGGGGGTGGTTGGGGTGGGGAGAATTCCAAACTCTCCCCATAAAATACAATGCAAACTGCTCCCTCTGTATTCATTCCCAGCTCAAAACTTACTTTGTTCGATTATTCTGAGAGGTGATACCTTTCTCTCCACCTTCTTGGGTGTGTTTGGGATCCTCATCTACCATAGGTGGGACAATTCCTTTGGTTGTCTAACAGTGAAGGGTATGTGTGCAACAAAAAATTGTAGAGCCATAACATAATTGGCGATCTTTTCTCAAGCTTATTCGTTTATCTTTGGTAATGGAGTTGAAGTGACTTGTGTATGCATGCAAGATAACTTTTCTTTTGATTTTGGAGGCACTTGATACAAGCACTAGTTGTTGGGTAATGGTCTAGAGATGACCCAGGTGGCTCCAGGGACACACACAAGACAAAGGGCTTATAGAAGCTCAAAAATCAAAGTGAGCAGAATGTTTTCAAACTAGGACCAAAGCATAGATCTTGTCGTCCTGATCGCAACAGTGCAAACGATTCATCAATCCGAGCTCGTATGAGGGAGAACAAGGCAGTCAAAGTTTTGGTCAAAGTTGGGTTGTGGGCCAAGTTTAAGTATCCTACAATTTGACTGACCCTAGGGCGTGAAACCTAGGTCCCGAAAGCGGGCGAATTTGCTGGATCATTAATTTGTCTAATGTCCCCTATATTAGACAAATTTGAAAAAAATGTGTTTGTTTAAAATATATATATATATATATAATGGGGTGGCAGGCCACCAACCCTACAACACCCTAACAACCAACATAACAAAATTTTAAAAGTGGCCGACGAGCCATGAATCCCGCGACCCCAACTGTCATAGTAAAAAATTAACATTAAAAGTGGGTCAATAGGCCATGACCCCTACCAACCCTCCCAAACTCCAACTGTATATATATTACATTGTATGGGCTGGGTTGGCCACCTTCGGTGGACCTGGCCCACACCCCAATGACTTTAAACATATCACTATTTGGGCTGGCAGGAATCGAACCCGCCCAGCCATGTGGCCGACCCGCACCACCAGCGGCCCAACCAAACACAAAGTCCAACGTTAAATGCAATAAACCAACCTCAAATAACGCGCTATTGTTTAAAATTAAAATGTTGCATATATATTTGGAAAGGGGTGGAATTTGATCCCCTGACCTCCCTGCCTCAAACTGTCTGCTCAACCAACATGCCAGGCAATCAGTGTTTGTTTTATTTGCCCACGTTTTTATATATAAACCCATTTTTTTTATCAGTGGGAGCGGAGGCATATTTGAGAACGGAGGAACAAAACCCCGTTATGTAGAGTAGAATGAAGGCAAGGGCGTGGCACGAAAACTGAGACTATATTTTTTTAATTATTTTTGCAGGTGGAACCATGATTCTAAAAAAGAGCAGGCGAAACCATGATTGAGCCAAATTTTCAAGTGGGCGAAATTTTGACAGTGTCCAAATTGGACAAATTTTATGTCGATCTTACATTTCTCAGTGACACAAACCTAATGGTGCAGTCATAATTTCAATATGAGCACCAGATTTTCAGACAACCCAGAGGAGGGAATCTTTGAGGAATCTAGGGGGAATCTAAAAGATTCCTTAAGCCCTAGATTTTCATTTTCTCAGAATTCAAAAATTTGACAGTTGATTTTACCCTATTCGATGCCACAAATCTGATGGTGCATTCAAATTTTCCATTTGATCATTTCATTTTCATCCATTTTTCTTAGTGGAGTGCAGGTGTCAACATTCAATGTGCGAGCAATCATTTCCATGAGATCTGACGTCATGAGATTGATGGTATGGCCAGCTTCAGCAGTTTGACATCATTTTCTTCAGATGGCCCCAAGATGTGAGGTATATGCAGTGTGTTCATGTACTTCTTTTTACTATGAGATGCATTGTGCTGCATAGATCCTTGTTTGATGTTTGATGTGAGATCTTGTTTTCTTACTTGTTTCATGATTCCTGTTTGATGTGATGCGGAATCATCTGCAGAATGTACTTGTTGTCATGATTCTTCATGCTTCGTTTGAGATCCCTTTGTCGTCATGTTGATGGGATACTCATGTTGTCGCCATGTATGTCTGAATTGAGATCCCTTTGATGCCATGTTGGCTGGGTGCTCATTATTGTCATATGTGAAATTATGTCATACTAATAGGAGTCCTTTTGAATGGGAGTTCCTACAATGGAACATCTCTTAGAGCCACTCCTGCGTGAGGGCATATTCCTTGTATGATAGAGAAAACACTTGCATGTAGATCACCACTATTGACAACACTTAATGTAGCGGCCTACACCATCTTAACATCAGGACCCGGAGACATAGTCCCTCCTAGACGAACTCCATTATCAACGTCTTGTATTTTTATGTTGTTGATTCTCGTCATGCTCCTTCTTCTTTACAGTATGAATTTATGCTTCTTTATGTTATTTTAAATGCAATTCTAATCACATCATGAAAGTAAAAGATCTTGGTTAAATCCGAGAGTTGAGTCAACTCGGATCAAGTTTGGTATAAGAGCGGTCTTTGCGTGAATGTGAATTGCAAGTGTGAACAATGGAATGTGCAATGACAGAGGATGAAAAAGCAATGTACGAGACCATGCTCAAAATTTCCCAAAGAGTGGAAATAATGTATGAAGTTGTACAAAAAAGACAGAGGAAAAGGAGTGATTGCAGCTTCAGTTGCAAGCCACGGAAGAGGCCCTGGAAGAGCTGAAGCACAACAACCAGAATATTCAAATAGAGAACATTGAATTGAAGATGATTCTACATGAAGAGAAAGAGGAAAAACAAAGTTTGCTACAATAGTTGCAAACTAAGGATGAGGCCTTGGAAAAGTTGCAGCGTGACCCATGTGAGGTAAAAAGTAGTTCTCTGAATTCATGTATGTTTCCTGATGATGATTTCACTGTTTTTGAAAATCATACCACAAGAATTGGCTCCAGACTGTTGAAGAGAATAGGGTATGAAGGAAAAGGCGTGGGCATTAATGACCAAGGCATTGTCAACACCATCAAAGTAGAAGAATTACCCCGTCAGGTAGGACTTGGGTACGTCAGGAAAAAAGTTGAGGAATCCGCCAAGACAGATAGCGAACCACCAACAACAAATGATGAGCAACCCTCATTAGTTCTTTCCAAATTGATAGAGGAGGTAAAAGATGTTGATTTATTTTCGGTTTCATCTTCACATAGTATGATTTTTGTTGGAGATGTGGAGATACCAATTACAAGGACAAACATGAGGCTCCTTACCAGGATGAGGTACAAGGAGGAAGAAGAACTTGGTGCCAATAACTAAGGCATAACTCAACCATTGGAGGTTGTGCGGCGACCTCGGTTTGCAGGCTTGGGATACACCGAAGGAGAATGCTTGAAGGTGTCAGATTCTTTCGAGACATCGTTGAAATCGTCGAGGAAAGAGAATGGTGGGAACACATCCCCATCATCCCATGGCAGTGCCCATTGTAGGGAAAGAGCTAAGGAAAGCTCTCATTGCCATACTTACACCAGAGACGGCAAGGAAAGGTATAAATAGTCTCGATATTCAAATGTTCATTTCAATTATAATCATGTTGTTAATGATGGACATAAATCAAGGCATTGAAAAACATGTACCTTTTGTGGATTACATAGCCATACCTTTTCTAAGTGTTGGGAAAGAATAGAAGCACACAAAAGGAGGAGGCGTGAAAGACCCTCTCAACAGCAAGCAAAGAAACATACTAGGCAGATCTGGAGGAAGAAGATGTATTGTGTTCATTGCGACAAAAGTGGCCATCAAAGAGCCACTTGTTGGAGGCTCCATCCAGAGCAGCGCCTTAAAGACAAAGCGTCGGTGAATAAACCAAGTGAAACCGTTGTTCGACAAGCAAAACCACCACATGGGGATGACCCATTCACGACGATAAATGAAAAATGGTTCATAGATATGTTAGCCTGTCATGGTCGTGCTTTTGTAAATCATTTGTGGAATTTTAAAATGTAAAAGTGATGACGTGTTTTCCATCACTTGCTAAGAAATAATGATTTCTGGTCTTATTTTGAGTTACATGATAAACTGTGATAGTGATGTCGTGTTTCCATCGCTTGTCAAAGAAAAATAATGTTCGGCCTTATTTTTGCATATCATGTGTTGCAGCGACGATGTGTTTTCTATCACTTGTTGAAGCAACAATGATATGATGGCCTTGTTTTCGTAGCTGGGGTATTGTGTCCATCTTGTTGTAAACTTGACCACCAAGTATGTGTTATAAACTCATGGCAAGTATGGGATGCTTGAGTCATTAGTTGGTCATGTAAGGCAAGCATGTAATTTGCAAAACAATGTACTACAGGTTGCAGAGGTTACAGGTGTCGGCTCATTGCTTAAGGCTCTAAAGAAAAAACGTGAAGGAGATGGAAGCGAGAGCTTTTCAGGATGCTTGTGATGCAGACAAGGTACAGAGAAGTTGCATATTATTTTTCATGCTTTTGGAGGACCAAAAGCTCCTCAGTGGGGAGGATTGATTCAAGTGGCTCCGGGGACACACACAGGACAAAGAGGGCTTATGGAAGCTCAAAAATCAAAGAGATCAGAATGCTTACGAACCAGCACTAGAGCGTAGATCTTGTCATCCTGATCGTAATAGTGCGAATGGTTCATCAATCCGAGATTGTATGAGGTAGAACGAGCCAATCAAAGTTTTGGTCAAAGTTGGATTATGGGCCAGGTTTAAGTGTCCTACAATTTGACCGACCCCTGGGCATGAAACCTAGGTCCTGAAAGCGAGTGAGTTTGTTGGATCATTAATTTTTCTAATATCCCCTATATTAGACAAATTTGAAAAAAATGTGTTTGTTTAAAAATTAAAAAAATAAATAAATAAATAAATATATATATTATATATATATTATATATATATATATTTATATATATATATATTTATATATATATATATATATATATATATATATATTATGGGGTGGCGGGCCGTCAACCCCGCCACCCCCAAACAACCGACGTAACAAAATTTTTAAAAATGGCCGGATGGGCCATGAACCTTGTTGGCCCCAACTGTCATAATAAAAAATTAACATTAAAAGTGGGTCGACGAGCCATGACCCTCCCAAACTCCAACCGTATATATATTACATTGTATGGGGTGGGAGGGCCACCTTCTGTGGACCTGGCCCACACCCCAATGAATTTAAACATATCACTATTTGGGTCGGCGGGAATCGAACCCGCCCGTCCATGTGGCCGGCCCGCACCACAGGTAGCCCAACCAAACACAAAGTCCAACATTAAATGCAACAAACCAACCTCAAATAATGCACCATTTCTTAAAATTAAAATGTTGCATGTATATTTGGCAGGGGGTGGGATTTGATCCCCTGAAATCCTGCCTTAAATTATCCACTCAACCAACATGCCAGGTAAGCAGTCTTTGTTTTATCCGCCCACATTTTTATATATATACCCATTTTTTTATCAGTGGGAGCGGAGGCGGATTTGAGAACAGAGGAAAAGAACCCCATTATGCAGAGTGGAAGATGTTGGCATTATGGCATAGGTTTGAAGCTATGGCACAGGTGTTGTCCTTGATAACAACCTTCTTTGGTAACAGATCTCAGTTCAGGCACTCAGAAAGTAGAAAAAGACATATACGCAGGTTCATCTAGACGAAGGCGCGTATACACGCGGGTTATACATTACAAAAGCGTGTATATGTTGGTGATCATTCTTTTGG